>RJWH01000389.1:758193-842173 GCA_004363575.1 Solenodon paradoxus
TCTCTCTCTCTGTCTCTCTCTCTCTCTCTCTCTCTCTCTCTCTCTCTCCCTCCCTCCCCCTCTCCCCAAGGCTCCCCACCCCCTTTCCCCACCCCCACCACCCCCTCTCCCTGAACTTTTTTGGAGTAATGGAGTGTTTTGGAGAATTCAATGTGAAAGCCAAGATTATTTCTGGAATTTCAGGATTTTAAAAGATGGGGACTAACTTGTGCCTGGAGAGTGGCTCTGAGGAGGCAGTGAGGCTTCACAGGGTGGGAGAATGGATTCTGCAGGGAGGCCGGGTAGACAAGGGCAGGGACTCATCCCGTGGCAGAGGAGAAGCGAGAAGCGTGTTGGGGTTGGAGGGAAATTGACACATGGAGACTTGGCTGGGTTAGGTAAGATTAACTTTACTACAATGTTTTAAACTAAGGTTCATCCACATAGTTATTGCCTGACCTTACATTCCGGCAAAAGACAACAATAGCTTAGAGTAGACTGAAAATGATGAGTGCCACAGGCAAGAGTATGCCCATCATCAACCAAAGTTCCATAAAGCTCCGTCGCTCAGTTTGCAGAAAATAATGACTCAGATAAAAACTTGTCTTCAAAATCAATATCTGTGAAAGTGTTCAATGAAAGAATGTGAACAGCTATTTATTCTCTTAGTAGGGTACTACAGTTCATAATTTAAATAAGATAATGTTATTCATAATAATAATTATTAATTAATAACAATCAAAAAATAAATCGTACTCTTTGATAAAAGCTAATGTTTGCAAGGCTATTCAAAACAAAATTGTTAAAGAAAAATATTCAAATGAATGGATAAACGTGAATTTAATTCTCTCTAAAAACCTTATATTTTACCTTCACTTACTAAGAAACATAGTAGTTTTAATTGTGAACCCTATTATTCCTTCATAATAAAAAAAGATAAAACGTGTACAGAGTTCTAAATCTATCTCCAGAGTCCATGGATGATGGAGTCTATGAACTTGCTAAACCTATATAAAAATCTTACCCTTAAATGCATTTAAAATGCTTTTTTCTCAGAGAATATTTATAAAACTGTCAAAAAATCTCAAAGGAATCCAATGTCCCCAAATGACTAAAATCTTAAAGCAATCCCCAGAGGAGGCCACTGCCAATCCATTGAAATAGCCCACACTGGAGGTTCATCCCTGCTGATCTTCTATGGGAAGAAGCAACCATTATGACTAGGAGACCTCACTCTATTGGGGTGGGAGGTGGTGATGGGGTGGGTGGGGATGAGGAGGGGAAAGATGGATACTACTTTGTCTCAAAAGCAGGAAAGTCTCTTTCTCTCCCCTGCCCCCGTGTCAATCACATAGAACACACAAGCTAAGAGTGCCCTCTCCATTCTGTCTTCTGGTAAAATATGCTAGAGTCATGGCCCTGTGTCTGTTTTCTCCAAAATTGTAGGTAGAGGACAAATTCCCTCAAGCTACCAGAGTCTGATTTGTAGAACACAATTTTCCTCACAGATGGCTTCAAAGATCCAGCTTTGAAGCATCTATTAGAAGCCTCCTTTATGTGATTTCTGACCCTTGCCATGTTCTTTAAGGTAACTTTAGTTGCGATTCACAGCTTTAAGAACAATTGGAGCTCCTTGAATTCTTGGAACCCCCTTTTGGTCCTAGTGAGTCTTCTTTATTAGAACTCTGGAACGGTAGATGAGCACTTGGAAATCCAAAACTCCAGTAGGAATTTCTAGAATAGCCTTTGCAATTTACAAAGTATTTTCACGCCCATTTTCTCCTTCACTCTTTGCAGTAACCCTAAACTTTAGAGAAAA
The DNA here is from genome assembly GCA_004363575.1 of Solenodon paradoxus. NCBI lineage: Eukaryota > Metazoa > Chordata > Mammalia > Eulipotyphla > Solenodontidae > Solenodon > Solenodon paradoxus. The sequence goes on from RJWH01000389.1 coordinate 759,992, forward strand.
TATTCTTAACTTTATATATGAGAAATGTTCAGGTTTAGGGAGCTGGTAACTTGTAAGGTATAGGTTCAATACAGATTATTTGATTCCAAATGTATTCCTTTTTACATTTCCTTATCCCAAGAAATACAGAGCCAAGGGGTGTTCTTCTGAGGATGGTTTGGCCCAATGATTCATTAAGATATCAGGATCTGACGACAACCTGATATCCTTCCAAGAAAGCTTTTGAAGTGACAACCTTCTAGGGAATCCTTTCCTTTAAAACTTAAATCAATGGCAGTGCCTTTCTTATATCCACCTTATCACTTCTGTGACCTAACTAGTGAGCACTAAGTGGAGATTTAAATCATCGAAATATCTTCAAGCAGAGATTAGAGAGAAAGGGTAAAGAGAGTACTGATGCCTTCATTTCTACCTATAAGAACCAGAGAAAGAAAAAAATAAAAGAATCAGCCAGTTCTTTCCTAACAAAATTATGTGGAACTATCATTAGGTCTCTTCTTTAGTTAAAGGGTCCCTGAGGTTGGGAGATCAGCCCCACAACAGTGGGGTCACATTTTAAAATCATTTTTACTAAATATGCGTTTGTCAAAATTCCCACTTGTTTCCTTCAGCAGTCAGCATCCTCTCTGTATCAGAAACCCCATGAAGTCCCTTCATAAAGGAATCCTGAATCACTCCTGTCCTGTTTCAGCTCTCTGCCTCTCTTGACCTCTGTCCTTCATTGGGTTCTGACCAATTTGTGCTGTTGGATGCTCTTACAGGTTTGACCTCTGTCCTTCATTGGGTTCTGACCAATTTGTGCTGTTGGATGCTCTTACAGGTTGTTCCTTGGAAAATATTACAAGAAACGAGAGGAACTAGACAGTCTCTAGAAGGACTGGAAAATTATTAGAGATACAAGAAGTCAATTAGTGGTTAAGAACATAGGTTTGGAGACAAATAAGATAGATGTTCAAATATACAAAATCCATCCTTGCCACACTTTGAGGATATCACTTAAACTGGCCAGGCAATAGTTTCCTCATTTGTCAACATGAGGATAATAATGCTGGCTTCCTCTGGTTGCTATGAGATTAAATGAGATAATATGTGTAAAAGGACTCCACAATGTCTATGAGTTAATAGGCATTTAGTAAAGGAAAATATAATTCTTACTATTAGTCTATGGAGATTATTTTAGAAAGTGAATCTTCCTAAGTCTTACATCTTTTTCGCTGCCATTAAAATAGTACTATTTAATAGTCATTTATTTCAGTTATTGCTGCTCATGTACCATTTCACCTGCTATTCTTCAAACTTCTTGAAGATTTTGCATCTTACACATCTTTGCGTTTTCCTTAATGCTCTGCAATAATTTGCAAAAGGTCAGTGCCCCATAATGTTCGTTAAAAGATAAAAGGGATTTTCCTTTAATGTCATGCTTCTACTGTAAGGTTGGCCTCTTTATTTAGCGACAAAGCATGCCCCTCACCGTCAAGGCTGATGCCTCCGATCTGTCTGTAACAGAGTGTATGCTCTGCATAAGCGGACCAGCTGATGACCTCCCAGCCTTGCTGCAGAGTCCCAGAATGAATGAAATGTGCTGTGAAACCCTGCTCAGGCTAATCAGTGTGCGAGAGCAGAAGACATGGGCCACACTCCAACTTTTCTTTCCAATCTTCTGCTTGATGGACCCAACGGAGAGAGCTGGAAGCTTCTAAAAGGCCACTGCCCTAGAGAGGGAGACTCTAATCTACAATATTTCACAGCATTCAAATTATTTTACTCAGCAGTCAGTAAGTTTTTTTTTTTTTTAAAGGGGAAACATCAGAAGGAAAAGAGAGGGAAAAACTCACTATTGTTAGCCACGGATCTTCCAGGAGCATACTCTGAGGTAAAGTCCCTTTCTCTGCAACAAAACCATTAAAATCGCCAGGCATCAAACCATCTCTTTTTAACACTGGTCAGTGTGAATATGGCTTCTCCCAAACATACATTTGATCAGATTGTCCATTTAGTGCCCCAAAAGGCACTCAATTTTAAAATGAAATCTTATTAGAATAGATATTCATAAGCAAGAAAGCACTTTTATCAGACGATTAATCCATGGGAGATGCAATTTTCCTAGCAAAAATACATACTTTTATTTTTCATTTAACTCAAATCTGAGTTGTGTTTTTTGGTTTTGATTTATTTTGTTTCATTTTTAAAGTTCCCGGTGACCTCTGCAAATAGTCTTCCTAATGGTCCTCGTTGAATCAGTTACTGGTAAGCCATTGAAGAAGAGTCTGAAAGACAGCTGACTGGATAAAATCAGAGATAGTATGTGTCTTCATATTGCAGACGACCTGGCAGAATGTGCCTGGTGTGTGAAGAAAATCCTATGTTTTGTAAATAACTTTGCTGAAGTCTGATCTGAAAGTGCTCTCCTCCTGATTTCATCAATAAGGTTACTATGTGACTTTAAAAAATTCCACTGCTCTAGGAAAACTTCTGTTTCCTTTTATGCCCAGATTTAGCAGGTTTTCAAAGCCCTTCTTATTAAGAAAAGTTGTGGCTGGAAAAATGGATAAGTAGTTACAACTATTCCAGGAAGCTATAAATATTCTGGTTTAAGGCATTTAAGAAATTCTCCTCTCCTTTATTGTCTCCTAGGGCCCACCTACAACCGGGTGCTGCCCTCCCCAAGTGAAGTGGATGGTCCTAAATGATCATAGGTGGGTTTTAAAAAATAAACACAAAATTAGTTTCACACCTACTTAGACAGCTTAGAATTTTAATGTGTGAAGTATGCCAGAACTCGCAGTGAAATAAAGCTTTGCATTCAAACGGATGTCAGCCAATCAGAAAACAGGACAGAGTGCTGCCCATTTCATAATTAGGGAGCATTACTCCAAGTTCTAGATTTTACCTATTAATGAATAAAGCATTTCTTGACCCAGTTTTGCCATTTATTCACAAGGACCTTGTTTTCAAAAAGTGTTAAAATAGCATGAAGGCCCTGATTTATGCCCACCAAATCCAGGAAATTCGAAGTTAATCCTCGGAACTATTTGTGTCTAGTTTTGCAGCAAACATTCTATATAAAACTGTGCTCTGTTCGAGGAGAATACAAAGTAAAGAGATGATGGCAAGCTTTCTTGCAAGTTTGACTTGAAAAAGCTTTAAAAGCTTTAGGTTATAGGCTGACATGGTTTCTGCTGCATTTTTCTTTCTGGTATCTCTTTATTTCAGTCTTATTCTTTGTGTCCTTGGTTATTCCTTTGACATCCATGGGACTTAGTCAGACAGGCAAAAGCAACGGCAGCTCTGAGTCCCATGAGCGCGAAAACTTCAAAACTGCAAGAGGTAACAGCAGTTACTCCAGCAACTTCTTTGTCCTTGTCGCAAAACTCTTCTGTCCAGAAACATTCTTAGAGACACCTGATACTGAGATACTCTTAGTGAAGAGAATGAAATAAAAAAAATCAATTGAAATCTGAATCAAAGAATCACCATCCTTCTTTTCCTCCCCAGAATGCTACCCCTGCCCTTCATCTAGACAGTCAAAATTGTAGAATTCATCCCAAAACACCCTTGATATGCTACCTGGTTCAGCAGGTTTTAGGGCAAAAGCTGGGTCCCCGTTTCCCCTAACTATGATATTAAATGGGAAGATGTGGACCTTGAAGCGCCTTTCCAATTCTACGATGCTGTCTCTTTGTAACCTCCCAAATACATAGTGATTTTTCCAGCCCCAAACTTCAAGAATATTCTTCAGTTCCATTCACTCAATATTTAATATTATACTAGTTTGATTTTGCCACGTCAGCTATGAGACCTTGAACAAATGTTTCAGTCTCCACTCATAAAATGTATGTGATAATGAGATACAGCATGCATGATGGAGGTGTTTCAAGGATAAGAGGATAGAAGACATATAAATATGTCACCACAGTGGCTGACAATTAGTAAGTGCTCAATATAAATTAGCAAGAGCTATTTCTTTTATGTGTATCTTCCACTATCCCAAACATGATCATAAGCTACTTGAAGCAGAGGATGCTTGATATGTTTGTTTGGATGCCCTATCTGGCTTATTACAATGTCCAAAAAATAATAGGGATTGAGCAGAGTTTTGTTAATCTGCTATAACTTCATCTGCTTTTCATTTACTCTTCTACACCTACTTTTTTTAATCTATGAAGATATCATTTCTGCCAATTCTTAAAAATTGTATGATGATAATGAACATGGAAATATTATAAATGGTTTTTAATTCCATTATTATGCAAATAATTTTAGAAGATCCACCTAAAATCAAGAGTAGATTATAAATGGGTTGGTTCCTGCTCTGCTCAGAAGACATACAGCCCCAAAAACACTGGCCAAAAGCTGAAGTCAGCCTAATTGGATAGGGTGACTAATGAGGAAGGAATGAGAAGGAAGACAAAGAAAGCAAAAAGCTACCGTGGTTCCAAAGCTATAAAGAAAGCTCTGTCTCAAAGCCTAACTGCACCCTGCTTACCTGGTCTCTAAAAATATGCACAGAAGGCAGGAATAGATGAAGGAGGACTTCACTCTGAAGCTGAAATACAAATATATTTAACCATATAATCAGATCACTATTCTTATTTTTTGACAATTTCTGTTATAGAATAGATGATAGATTCCCATATGAAGGGAGCAGAATTAAATCATTATTCCTATGCTGAAGATTTATATGTGTATGTGTATGTATATGTATATATCAAACTTCTTTTAAAGAGTTTTTTTCAACCAGGTTCTTTTCCCTCCTCTCTACAGCAAAGACTTCTAAAATTCCACATTCAAAATAAAAAAGCCAGGGTTGTAATGACTTCCAACCTGGCTGAATGTACTTCCAGAAAAATGAGCATTTCGCAATGTTAACAATATGCACCAACTGTCAACAATATACACCAACACCTTTTGGGTTAAGAATTTTCCTTTCAGTAGACTTAATACAGAGTTCTTAATCAAAGCAGTTCCCCAACTTAAGAAACCCCATCAGATAACAGGCTGAAAATGCAAAAAGTAAGGCGAATGGCCTGTGAATTGAGTTAAAGGGTAATGCTCTTATGAATTACTCAGGCAGATCTGAGTATAGAGAAATTGATTAATACACCCAAGTCCCATTCCACCGACATTTTATGGTAACATACTACTTTATGTCAACCCAGGCAGCTTATCTCTGTGAGCTATAGGGACTGTTAGTGAAAATTCAATGCGCTTTGTAGGAGACACATTGGTGAAGATCCAAGTAAGATATAATTTTCAAAATCAGAATTATCATGAGTGGGCTTTGGGTTTTCACTGCAAATGTAATCAGCAAGCTTAGCAGGAATGACTTCTCCAACAGGCAGGCGGATTTATAGGAAAGTTTCAGCTCCACCAGGGAAGAAATCATTTCCTGTGAATTCCCAGTCCTGCAGGTTTCTGAAATGTAGCCATTTCTTCCTGCTTGACCACCCCTCCCAGCGCTACATTCCTCTAATATGTCTCTGTGGACGTCCCTGGCTGGTCTCCACGGATGCACACTGCAGCAGATCTCTGGTTTGGTGGTTCAGGGCCAAGAAGTTTTCACTCTTAGAAAACATACTGGCCTCTAGAATTTCAGGGCTATTTGAAAACAGATACTTCACTTTGCAAGGAGTTCTCTGGTGAAACCTGCAGCTATGTTATGATTTAAGTCCTGCCCTATCACAAGATGGAAAAACAGAAACCGACGTGGGTTAGAAAAGGTAGAATTGACATAAACGTCCCCATATGTGTTTTCATTGGGTGAACACTTTGACACTGAAGCCAGAACAATCTGAAACATTGTGGTGTCACCCAGTGAGATAACTTACACTGAAATCCCAACCCTCCCACCTTGGGTTGTGTACTTTGGGCAAGTCCGTTTCCGTATTTGTATACTGTAACACACACACACAGAAAAATATCTGCTGGTAGGATTGTTTGGAGGGTTAAATAAATATAACATATATATATATATATATATATATATATATATATATATATATATATATATAAAACCCAGCATGGAGGAAGGAATCAATAACAATATTCTCCCCTGAGGTGAAGTCAAAGTAGTTAAAGGACCTGGTATCAAAAGAGTCATGATCAGACTAAAATTCCTGTTTCCTTAGCTTGTTCACTGACCTGTTAAACTAAATCACCTCCCTACCAAGTGGTTATCTTTCTCCAAAGATTTCTAAAGAATCTAATTTTTATGCTACGTTACAGTCAGTTGACTAAAGAATGTAAATGTTCCCCCCAGGACAGAAGCTTTCTGATGCATATGTGTTAACTTGGGAATGCTTGGGTTTCCTGAAAAAAAAGTTTTCTCTGCCATAGTCCTTGTTCTTAGAACCCTTCCATCCATCCCTAATAGCTCCTTGGTTGTTCAGTTTTTCCACAGAATTTTTCTTCATCTTTTGTTCAAGCTTTACTCTTCCTTCAAAGTTGAGAACAAGATTTTTGTAGCACCTAATTAATACCACCAACCTCATTGTTTCCTTTCAAATACATAGAATTTGTGGCCTGCATGAAACAATTTTACATTGATTTCCATCTTATTATTCTCATTATTTTGCATATTAATTGTATCTCAAGCTGAAAAAATATTACTTGAGCACAAAGACCATTTTCTGCCTTCTTCCTCCGCAATTGCTAACCTAGCCTTCAGCTCCGATAGGTGGTCAACCAAAACTTCTTTTTATTGACTTGATGTGTATTCATTCATAACTGATGTACTTTCATCAATATCAAAAATCACCATTTACCTTTACATCCATTACCTACACAGTGTCCTCAAATGGGGCTTCAGTCTTGGTAATATTGTGTCTGGTGCCTCTCTCCCTCTCTCATACCTGAGGTCATACCTGAGGGACTAAATGTCAACACCCATTACTGTCTGAACACTACCTATTACTCTCCGAACATCACAACCATGCACCTCACAGGAGGATATGCGGCAACTAGACATTTAGTATGTGCCTCCTGTAAAAAGAAAAAGTCAAAGCAAGCCTGTTTTTAAGGCCCTCCCTTCAAATAATGTTACACGATTCTAGAATTCATAGAAATAAGAAACATGAGTAGATCAACTCGAATGCAAACTGACTGTGGAGAGGAGGCAAGTGCATGCATACTGAAGGAAAAGACAAGCATGCAATCTATGCAGTAAGGAACATGAGCAAAAACCCAATGCGATCACAGAAAATTCCTTTGCTCAAAGGTAATGGCAGTTAATATTCCGTACAAATGCTTACAGTTTTCTTTCGAGGTAAACATTTTTTTTCTTTTTGAATAATTTGGATCATAATGTAGATAATGCATTTATGAAATAACATGTATATTTTCAATTTATTTACTATGATAATTTTTCTTTTTTAAAATTAATTATTTTTATTTTTACACATTAAAATAAACTCATATGTTTAACTACCCCATTCCTCAATTATACGTCAGCACACACTGCCCTCTACCAAATCACCGAGTGTTCTTCACCACTGTCCAGTGGACTCCGCCACCATTTGCTTCCCTCCCCACCCTGTCCCCTTCCATATTGGTAACCTCAGTTCTGTTACAAGTGTCCAACAGTTGGTTTTGTTTTGTCTGTTCCTTTGTTTGTCTATTCATGTTCCACCTATGAGTGAGGTCATCTGGTATTTGTTTTTCTTCTTTTGACTTATTTCACTGAGCATAAACCCCTCTAGATCCAACCAGGTTGATTCAAATGACAGGATTTTATCTCTTCTAAGGGCTGTGTAGTGTTCCATTATATATATGCACCACATTTTCTTTACCATTCTTTAGTCTTCAATGAAATTAATTGCTATGAGCATGGATACATTTTTATAAGATTTCCATTATATGCTATTATTAGGAATCCTGAGACCTTAATTTATAGCTCAAACTTTTGTATATCCCTTATTATATCCTTAAGAGCAACCAGAAGTGAAATTTCTGGAACCATCAATACTTGCTGTCTTAATTCTGTATTTCCCTTGTAATCTCTAGTCTATTTCTGATATTCTTTATGCTGTTAATTTTCATTTAACTCCCCAAACCTACCCTTGCCTTCTTCTGTGTCTCTTCAAGGACTTTGCTGACAAACTCTCAGGCCCTCTTGCTCTTGGTTGGTTTCAGCCACTGAGACATGGCAGAAGAGACTGAAGGGATGAGAAGAGAGTGCAGAGAATGGTCTTCATGCTCCAGGTCTATATGTCCTTGACTTCTGTCTTAACTGGAAGGTTTGCTGTGAGCCAGTTGCAGCCTTTCTTCCACGGTTCTTTCACAACTCCTGTCAGAACACTCTCTACAGTCGTTCTTCTCCCTTTCCCTCTCCAGGTTCTAATAATGATTCCCTCCTTTTGCCTCAGCAGGTCTGGGTAGTAACAGGCCACTGGTAATACACTATCCTTTGAGGGACTCTCCTTCCAAACCTTTTAAGCCTTTATAAGCAATTTATTTATTTAAACCCCATATTTCCTAAATTTAGTGGGTCATCAGTTCACTGCTAAACTCCTGACCGAGTCATCCCTGTACAGCAAACTTTCTTACATGAGTTGTCATTACTTACTGTCAATGCCTTCTCTTCTTTTTCCATCTTGAAAAACTCCTTTAGGCCTTATCTTTCTTGACCTATCAGAAGCTCTTGGCCCAGTGAATCTCTCATTCATTCTTGACACACTTTGGTCACTTCACTTTTGAGGAATTATTTAGTCTCCCACCCTCTTTGGTTGGTTCTCCTTACCTTCCTTAATCTTAACCTCTAATCCTGAAGTTCTGACTGTTCCAGTCTTTTGACCTCTTTACTTATTCTTGGTGGTATCCTTTTGTTCCTTAGCTTTGACTATGATCTCTATACCAACTACTGCCAAATTCGTATCTCTTGTCTATTCCTCTCCACTAAACTCCAAACTACATATTAAACTGCTCACTCAACATCTCAATCAAAAGTTATCTCTACTTTCACATATAGAAAGCCTAACACTTGATTTTTTTTTTTTTACTTGCAAATATGTAGATGATACCTCCATTTGACTAGTTCCTTAGGCCAAAACTTTTAGAGCCATCTTTATATCTTCCATGCTACCTATCCAATCTATCAGGAATTCTTGTTAACTCTGTCATCAAAATATACAGAAATTCAATGGCTTCTTAAAAACTTTCATTATTTCTTGCCTAGATGTCTCTGTACTGGTTCTTTATTTTCACTCTTACTTGTCTCCTCCTTCAGACTCATCTTCTTAGAGCAGTCAGATTAAGCCATCCATCTGCTCAAAACTCTAGTGGCTTTGCTTCTTATTCAGTACAATATCAATATCTTTCCAAAGACCAGCAAGGCTCTAACACTTCTTCCTTCTGGGTACCTCTCAATCCTTATCTCATACCCTTGTCCCTCCCTCACAGATTCTCCTTGTTAGTCCCTAAAAACATCAAGCATGCTCTCACCTCAGAGACTTCACATGTATTACTCCTCCTTTCTGGATGTTCCTTTGCTAGATATTCAGAGAGACTGCTTTTTTATGTCTCTGCTTAAATGCCATGCTTTCAGGCATTCCATAAGGACCCCGTCTTGAAAAGCACACAACTAAGCCTAACTGTGACATTCTTTCCACCTGTTACTGTTTGTGTAGCAGCAAGTGCTACTGGCTAGAAATTTAAGTTCACTTTTATGTTCCTATAGCCTTTTTCTTGCTCCTGAAATTCACCTCATTGAGAGCAGAGATATATGTGTTCCATATACTATTCCCAGCACTTAGAGCTGTGCCTAGCACAGAGATAAGTTCTTCAGAAAATAAACAACTGAATGAAAAAAAAGTTGTATTTTTAAACGTTTATTAGGAAATTTTAAAAACATACAGATTAGAAGAAATAGTTCAATGTATCTTTATTCATTTACTTAGTGAACAACAATTATTAATCCATCTTTTATGTTTTCCACTTGACTTCCCTCCAGTCATATCCTACTTCTAGGTAGTTTAAAAGCAAACTCTAGTTCATATCATTTCATACACATAAAGTATATGTATATTTAATTGCTTTCCAAAAATGTATGTAATCTATACTCCTGAGGAGCTGCGCTTAAAAGTTTACTTTCTCATCTCTTACTATATCAGCAGATATGATCATATAAAAATAATTCTTACCAATTTCATTGTGAAAAATCCTCAGTTCTTTCATTTCTAAATACAAAACAATGTATAAAAAGAAAGCTCTAGAGACCTGGGATCCTCTTCTTTCCCTCTGTGATCTCCTCCAGTTCCAAGATACTAACAGACAAACATGTATTAAACTAAATTCTACATATTATACTTCTTTCTTTTTCTTTTGAAAAGTTTTTGAACAATGCAAAACAACCTCTTTAATTATCAGAACAAAGTCCTATCTTAGTCACCTCAGCACATGCTACTAAGAGGCATTTTAGAAACAACTTTTTTTTAATACTTCTTTAACAGGATGAGAAGAAAGTCTGAAGTGAAAAGTTGTTGAGAAAAATAAACTGCTAGTTGCTAGTCATTATCTTGTTCAACTGGTCACCTCCACAGATAATCTTATTAAAAAAAAAAATTCAAGAGGCCTTGCTCAATTTTGGAAGCCATCTTCCAATTCTGAAGGAAAAGGCCAGACCAAGGGGCCCCTGGGCCTCACATTTGCTGTGGGACTGGAGACAGATTGCATCCTGGCAGTGCCCGGCGGCGGTTCTGGCACCAAGCACAGAACGGCTCTGTGACTCTCTCTGGAGAAAGCCTTCTGTTCTCCTAAGTGTTCGCATATTAAGCATCTAGCCACATGGAATAGGATGGGGAGGGGTTTGGAAAAGAAAATGTGAAGACAAATGGGGATATTTAAAAGCAGAAAAGAAAATCCAGTACTCAGACCAGCATTCTTTAGCTTAGGCTAACTATAAATTTTCTCTCTTGTTGATTTCCTGTCTTGGAAAGAACCCATTAATGAAAAAAAAATTTTTAAAAGGTACGGACTGGAAGCGCTGCTGCCATTTTTTTAATGGTTAACCTGGTACCATTCATATCTGGGAAATGTGAAAGAAAGGTCTGAAAATCTCATTTTGTCACTTGACAAAAAAAAGCTTGAGCAACCTATTTAAAGACACAAAAATCATTTACAAACTGGGTGGATGTTGAGGAAGTGCTTTTCTTGCCTTTCCCCCTACTTGTTTCCCCAAATGAGCTTGATTAGTCCTTTGTCATGCTTAATCCACTTCTTAGCTGCCAAGAATCTGATGGCTGAATTTTCAATGAGACTGAGACGAGGAGGATTGTTTGTTATAATTTCCTTGAGACCTAATCTAACTCAAGTCCTGGATGAGAAATTTACTGCTTCTCCTCACTGAGATATAGAACCACAGGAACATATTCAGGAATATGGAACATAGTCATACAACAATATATTCCTTACTTGGGAATATGGAATAATTTCCATATTCCCTGTGAAAAAAACATTTACTAGAACTTGACTGTAGCCCACTTATATCAATCACTATTCAAATTTAATTGGAGAAGAAGGATGGATGGAGAGATTTGCAATGGTTTTTCTGGAATTTTCTGGGAGGGCTCTTGGTGTCTCTAAGTAGCTTCTCCAGGTGTCTGTAGCTCTTGCCTTTCAGTGCTGAGAGGCAGACCTGAATTGAGTGATCTTGTGGTAACTATTCAGACCTGTCTAGAGGTAGCTATTATGCAAAATTCTCTTTGGGGCCAGATGGATATTACTCTACTAAATCTACCTTTGCTGAGGGTGAGTATTCACTATCCCCAAAGGAGTCTTTTCCAAGGCAGGAGGAAGCCATTTCAACCATAGCGCAGTGTGTGGCAATAGTTTGTTCATGAACACAGCCTTGAAGGAAAAGGAAAAAGAACAAAAGATAGAGGAGACTAGGGGAATGGAGAGCAGAAGTCTACTGCTTTCATTACATCTGTTCTCGGTGTCATTGCCAATACTAAAGATGGCAGCTAATGTGAAACAGAGACTGAATCTAATTATCTCGATAAAGCTAGAAATGTTTCACCTCAAATTACATAGCAGGTGCATCCTTAGAAATTCTTTTCCTCCTTAAATTTACATAAATTCATATTTAAAACATACTGGGGAAAATGTCCTGTTTAAAAGATCCACATTGGGGATTTATTTAAAAAATAAAAGCTCCTTTTGAAAGGTGAACAATTGCTTACAACATTTTGTTTTATTCATGTGGCATCCCCTTTTCTAAGTTAGATAAAAAGTAGGGTAAAAATAGTTATATTTAAGTAGAAGCTGGTTATGAAGTTAAATAGCTAGTTCTATTCATTCTTTAAAATAGTCTTCTGAGAAAATAATATACTGATTCTGATTCTGGTCAACAAGAGTTTGGAAATGGTGAATGTTCTGACTAGAACTTAGCACTAAGGTTCTTATCTTTGAAAAAAAGGAAAATTTTGCAGCACTGCTTCATTTAATAAGCTATTTGGAATTAAACTCTTTACTAGTGATGTACCTATATAAATAAGAAAAATACTTTTTGAAAATAGCAAAGATTTGACAATAAAGGATGACATGAAGTCTGCTTTGATTCCTCTATCTCTTCTTTCATTTCTTTTTCCTTCCTTTGATGTCACTCTCTTCTCATTCCCCATCCCATTTCAGCTCTCTCTAAAGCTCTCTATGACTTTCTTCTCTAATAAAATGAACCACTTAATATCAACTAATCAAGGAAAATTTCAGTGTAAAAGAACATCAGGATGTCATCCTAAGCACCAATGACAAAAAAAAATAATAATATTTTTTTGTCTTTCAGTGTATTGGATTAAAGTTTTTAACTCCTCTAAAGAGAATTTCAGGCAGAAGAATGATAAAGACATATATTTTTAAATCACAAGGCCATTTCTCCATGGCTTCTTGGTGTTAGGGTGACAGGATAATTAGCCCAGAAGAACTCTCATGCTCCTGTTAGAACTCCTTGCTATGTCTAAATGTTTTTCTTTCTGCAATGTTCTTTCCTACTGAGTGCTCATCTGTATTCTTACTCCTTTCAACCTCACTACCTTCAGCATAGCTCCCACTTCCCTATAACTCACATTTGATTTTGTTTCTAATATTTTAGTGCAACGAATCTTTTTATCTTATGCGTGATGGCAAAATATAATTTTGATAACTTAAGGATTGATTCATAGACATGGATAATAAATATATGCATAATTTATCCACCTCATGCATTAATAAGAGGAATAGAAGACAGCAAAGCAGTTTCAAAAAGACGTTTTGAGAAACTACTATAGGCAATCTGAAAAGCAAAAAGAAGATGTTAGAATAAGATAGCTAGTTTGAAGCAAAATGGGTTAATAGTCCAGTAGGCAATAAGCCATTGCTCATTTTCTGTTAGGTAGAAAAATCGTTTGCATCTCTCTGCAGAATAAAAGATATTGAAAAAATAATACGACAGTGTCTGGGCACCAATCAATAATAAATCTCAAATTCAACTAACAGTACATTGGCATACAACATTAAATAATTTGGGGATGGGTCTAAAATTAAAATTAAAGAATGCAGTCCTCCTCTGGGCCTTATTTACAGATGCGCTATAATTTTTTTAATGTAGAAGCACAGGTCTTATTGCTCTATTACTATTCCAGTCAAGTGTATAATGTTTCTGACAATATGTAAGAAACGTTACTAGCACGTAAGTTTGTCATTAGTTGAGGCATCAATACACCTCATGTACCGTATTTTGCCACGTACATTGCACTCCTGTGTATAATTTGTTTTTGGCCCAGGCTTTCAAGGAAAAAATCTTTTGTTGTATTTTTTTCAAACTTCTATTTGCTTATTATATAGGTACTTGTTTTTTTTGTATTATAAAGGAATTTTAGCATTGATTTGTTTAATACATTATGGTACAAGAAATTTTATGTAACAAATAATTTTTAGGTACTCATAACAAATTTATGATGTTTACGCATCATAGGAGGCCAAGAATTCTTTGTCACTGTCAACATAAAAATATCATCTTCTTCGATTTCTACACAACCGGTGTCTTCTGAAGAGACACTTTCCTCATCCTGTAAATATCATCCTCAGTTCAGTCCATTGAATTGGTGATGCCGCATTTTTAAAGTGATTTCACAACTGCTTCCTTCTGGATACCATTTTCACAATCCAAGGATCCAATCACGCACCTGGACAATGGATGCTTTCTGGATTCTGCCTGTAGAATCATTACCAGCTGACTGCATCCGTGACATCAACTTTTTCTTCATTAAGATCTTAAAGGACTCATTTAATGACAATCAAGAGGTTGCAGTTGGCTGGCTAGCCTACCATATACCACAGCAAGTTGGGTTTGCAAGTCCTCTGTGATTGCTTTTGTATTTTGTGTAACACAGGCTTTGAAGTGATCACAAAGTCAGTTTTTTTAAGCAATCCTCCAGTTCTTCATGACCAAACTTTGATAAACCAGATTTTCATGGCTTCGTCATCCATCTATCCTTTGTCCAGGGTATTATTTTGCATATGGGTATCATTGTCATTATTGATTTCTAGAGTTACACTTTTAACTCATAAGCATAAATGAAAGAACTAAAAATATGTATACAGATGCAGAATTAGTACAGGGCAAAATACAGTACTTTATAATAGAAAACAATAAGGAAAGGCGTTCAACTGGAAAATTTTGCTAAAAGACATGTTTCTCATTCTAGCAGTGGGACCCACCAGGCTGGAGCCCTCAGGGAAGATTATTAAGATGGAAACTCTGAGTAATCAGGAGCCATGTCTGATATGGATCACGGTCAGCTAGAGACTGGGACCCTGATTTAAAAGTTGGAATCAAGAAAAAGACAGGGTTGGGAAGTCAGTAAGCAAAGCTTGAGGCTAGAATAAGTCAGATGCCAATACCCAAGATGTTAAAATGAGCCAATAGGCTTCAAAGGTCAAAAAGATAAGGTACACAGATAGGGTCAATGTACTAAATCACGGGCATCAGCTAAGAAATGTGAGATATTTGACCTTAGACTATACTTGACACCCCTCCTCTACCCACACTAGAAAAGTTGCTTAACACAGAGGCAGAGGACTCTTTCCAAGGATCAAGTGTTGTCCAGCTATGTAGACACTTCTCCTTGGTCCATCACTTAAAAACTAAAGATAAACCAAGAACAGAAAATATAAGAGAGAGAATAACATTTTCATTTTCCTAGAGTTCTAGTCCAGTGGCCTATTATCTTCTCAAACTAAATTGTCAATAAAAGAGAAAGCTAAAATGAGTCTAGATGGTACCAGAAACTGAATTACAGCCAAGGTTTTGACATAGCTCCCTGACTCAGTCAATGAAAGTATGACCCCTATTTTTATATAAATAAGTATTTAAGTCTCCTTTGCTAGAAAAAGTGAAGGTGATTTGAAAATCAGTGACATATAATCAGTGTAGGATAGATCATAAAAAACAGCTATGACTTCTGAGTGACTACTCAAAAAATGACCATTTTCTCTAAAAATGCATCCCCCTTCTTCTCTACATGTCAGAGTTGGCTCCAGTTGCCAGGCTTCTAGTACCTACTCCTATCCTCTGGGAAAAGTTGGTTGAACCCAGGGTGGTACTAACACAAGTTGGGCTAATCAATATTTCTCTCTGTGGAAAGCTGGCATTGGAGCTCTCAGTCAGTCTCTGCTAGTTGCTCAAACTGAGTCTCTGCAAATGTGGGCAGCTTTGAAGAGTTTTTTTGTTTTTTTGTTTTTTGTTTTTGCCATTTTACTATCTAATATGGTAGAGACTAATCACATGTGGTCATTTAAATTTAAGTTTAAATTAAAATTTTAAAATTCCAGTTCTCAGTCACCACAATCATATTTCAAGTGCTCGATAACCCCATGACTAGTGACTACCATAGTGAACAGTAGAGATACAGAACATTTTCATTGCTGCAGCAATTTGTTGGACAGCACTTACTTACCACATGTTCAGAAAAGCCTATCTACAGATAAGGAAAGGAAGTAGATGTGTTGGCAGAATTAGAAGCAGGAAACAAAGAAAACATAGATTAGTTGCCTCTATTTTCTACATCCTTGTTCTAATCTTTAGTAAAACTCAGCTTCTTCTTGACTTTAAACTCTATGATGTATAGATCTATACCAATATAGATCTATATCCTTATAATAAAAAGTCTCCTTTCTTACTTAGCCAGTTTGTTTAGAATGTTTTACTTGCAACTCCAAGACACCTGATTAAAATCATTTAAATCATTTTAGCCCTCCCCATCTTCTTTCTCAACACACTGTGGCACTGAATTTCTTACCACTGTTTTTTTCATTTTTGTGTCTGAAATGTGTGCTTGGTTTTTTGTTTTGTTTTGTTATGTTTTTTTTAAAGGAAAGGTGCGGGCAGCAAACAAAACAAGTAAACAGGCAGAAAGAAGTGGAAGAAGCATTCCATTCTTTTATTATTATGATTTAGTTTTCTGCTTGCTCCCCATATCTTTTTCACACTTATTTGCCTTGAAAATTTCAAAATTTTCCTGAGCATGGGCATTCATTTTTAAGTATAGGTTGTTGTAGTTAGTTCATTCATTTGTTTAGTTTTTCTACAGACCACAAGAGTAAAGTCAGATGGCGTTTCTCATTCTTCATCTGACTTATTTCACTAAGCATAATGCCTCCGAGGTGCAGCCACAATATTGCCAAAAGCAGAATTTCTTGTTTTTTGTTTTTGTTTTTCTTTGTTTGCTTGTTTGTTTTTGCTAAGCAGTAAATTTTTAAATATACTTGTGTATTATTCATCCAACCTGGGGTAAAGTTAGGCAGGTATGGGGAGTTCTTAGGGAAGAGTTAATTGGAGGATGACTTATTTCCTTTACCCAGAAAAGTAGTAAGTAAAGTGCTCACAGGCAGAAAAGAAGGAGTAGTCAGGTTGTGCGTTAAACCTTAAGTGTAAGATATGAAAATGATCTCAGGAGAAGAGTACAGGGACATAAACTGGGATGATTTAGGAGCCGCCTCAGAAAGATTTTATTACCACTTAATATCTTCTGCTAAAACTTTTGGGGAGAGAAAGCAGTGGTCTTGTATCTGCTGACATAACTTTAGAACTTGCAAAGCAAGAGTGATCTTGACCTAGGGCAGACAGAAATCCTTTGATCTTCACCAGCCACTGTAACCGCCTGAGATGATCTCAAAGGCTAAACAGGGCAAGAGCATGCCTTGAGCTATACTAACTCTAGAAGCTGCCCTGTGTAATGAACCCTTACAGGCAAAGGAGCTGCTGCAAAAAGTGATGAAAGTCTATAGGAGGAAGGGAGAGGAATTCATATCAGAAAAAGAAACAGTCTGCCTGCCGTCCGAGGGAGGTGGGACACCTTTCTTGTGCATTAATGGACCTGTATTTGTAAGTTTGGGAGTAAGAGCCAGGCATATAAAGGGGGAAAGGGGAAAGAATTGAATTTAGGAAGTCAGGGTGATGAGAAGATTCTTAGTAGAAAAAAGAGGGACTTTGAAAGTTCTATTCTGCTACAGGAAAAATCCAGAGACAAAAAAACTAACAAATCCAAAAAAGTGGTCCAGAAAAGACTTTACAGAAGAGAAAATCTCATGAAAATTTAAAAGTTGTTTCACGTGAGCTGCTCGGTGGGTGTAAATACGCATTTCAATCGCTCACTCAAGACATTTTAGGGACATCTGACCTCCCAAATCACAAATGTCTCTCTTGTTGAGAGAGATGAACTAGCCTGACACTCAGAAGAGCTGGGCCAAAGACAAATCTCTCAGTATGAGGTTATTCTATGCAATTCTCTATAATCAGGGCTTAACTTCTGTTAATAACATGTTGATCTCAAGTAAACTTTGTAAAGCTATTTAATCTGATAGAAAATATCTTCCACAGGGCTGCTATTACAGTGGAGTTGGAAGGAGAGGAGGGAAGAAGAGAGGGAAGAGGTGGTGGTAAAGGACTCTAGAATTCTGGTGGTGGGTGTGGTGTGAAATTAGACTGAAGTGCAATTCCAAAATCCTAAAATGAATATAGCCTTGGGAGCAAAAAACAATGAATATTACTATTAAAAAAAATTACACTTCAGACCTCTAAGTTCAGTCTTCATGCTTTTGCCTGACCAAGGTTAGTTGTTACTGAGGTTTACTATGAAGCTATGAGAAAAAGGAATACTAATAAAAACAACAACGGCCACCACAATAATAGCTTTCATTCACTGACTATTGCACTTCCGGTACTGGACCAATCTAGCAATCTGTGTAATTCTGCCAGCAAATTTAAGCAGCATTACCACCATCTCATAATGGTAAAAACGAAGCCTGTCAGATTCAGTAACTTGCTTAAGGTTAAACTCTTAAGTGATGGGAATACAATTTGATTACAGGTATCTAAGTCATGGCAACAGTAAAAAACAAAAGGTATACAGACAAATTGGAACAGGGGAAGTTAAATAAAAGTATGAGGAAGTGGAAGGACATTCTCCAGGCTAGGTCCAGTGGGCCATTACTATCTCTGGTTCAAAGAGGCAAAGGAAGACGATCATGATCAGCAAGTTCTATGTCTTTCAAGAGCTTTGGTCAGGGATCTAGTCAGCTCACAGTGACTCAGAGAGGAAGCAGGGAGGTCTAACACCCTGCCCAATGCCCTTCCCTCTTTTCACTGATGTTTCACACTAGATTTTGGTAAATCAATGTGGAGTCAATGCTTTTTGTGAGCAGAATCTTTTTTTGGCTTTTGGGCTTCATATCTAAATCAATCAGTATTCTCAAAACAGAAATAGAGGATTCAGAACATCATAAACCAGGAGGCTCATAAGATGGCCAGGACATAGAGATCTTGAGGGGTTAGACTTCCCCAAGTTATGGAAGAGAGGGCGCACCACACATGCATGCCAAGAGTCAGAGAGGCTTGTTTGACTAGAGGCAGAGAGTTCACTTACTATTTATTATTTGCTGAACTCGTCATTGTTTTGAAATATAGATACACAGTTTTGCTATGCCGTTTGTTTTGAAAAACATTTTTGGCAATATGATTGATACATTGAGAGAACACCCTGAGCATACTGCTAATTTCTTTTGTTTGCTTATGTACAATTTTGTCCCACAGAAACACTAGAGTGAAAGCAAAAGACTGTACCCAGCCGCAGACAGCAGAATAGGAATACAGAAAACACACACAGACATGCACACCCCCACCTTAAATATCCATCAATTGTCTCAGGTCATTCACATCTGATACTAAAACTTTCCATGCAAACATATGATTTCGCAGAGTACAGTGATTCTAAAGAAAGCATATCTCACATTATAGCAGAACTTAGTATAGTGACACTAATGAGCAAAGTCTTATCTCAGCAAATATGCTCCATCCCACAAGTTTCTGATCAGCTTTTCCTGACAGTGTCAGGAGTATGAGATATGCAAGCTACACCAGGAGCATTCCTGGTTTTCCAATTTTCCATGCTTGTGCTAGACTCCTTGCTTTTCTCTAATTGCTCCTGAAGACTTTCTCCCCACATGTTTAGTAGATCACAGAAGAGGTCGTCAAAAGAAAATAAGCCCCCTTCTTTCAAACAAAGAGTGGGTGACAGTGAACTTGGATTTAAATCTCACCTGCTTGGCCTAGGCCAGAAGTTCCTGATGCCAAACCATGAAATGACAGCAGTTAAAAACAAAGTTCCTATAATTTTTTAGGAAGATATGAAAAATTATAATCACGTGATTATTTTTTTCATAAAGTGAGATAGATTGAATTTTAAGGATTACCCTTTTTTTCTGATCGTTTGTATAAGAAGTAGTTTTTATCTGGGTCTTATTATTTTCCTAGAACGTTTGCCTTCCAAAATGAAGACAATGTGAAAGTTTTTACCTCATTTAAAAAAAAATGGTACTGGATTGTAAAGATCTAGGATCACATCTCCAGGCATGCGATTTTAATTTGTCAGCCCTTGGGATATGCTGGCCTCTACTATTTTCTCGATCATGGCATTTTGGCAAATGTACTGTCAAGACAGCAGGCCCCATGACTGCCCCTGAAAAGACAATTCAGACCCTGCAGGTCCTCTACTGAAACTCCCAAAAGGTTAAGTCTATAGTGTTTACATCCCACACTGCTTCACTTTCTGCATTCAAATAATTTGGGGACAGCTATCAATTGCAGACACAATGGGATACTAGATGTGCAGACTATTTACAAACAGTGTCCAGTCCCTTGTCTTCCTATACTAGCCCAGGTAGTGAGGGACTGTAACTTAACTTGGGAGAATCAAGAGCCTCAGGACCAAAGGAGGGTGGGCAGGAAAAATGAGATTTGGTAGGAGGAGGAGTGGTCTCAGAAATTACAATGTGGCTATTTTGTTCATATATGAAGATGATTGTAGATCTAAAATTTAAAGAGGAAACAAAACACATTGAAATAAATCTAATTAAAAGAAATAACCTGTTCGAGAGCTTTAATCAGTATCTACCTCATCATGTCTAGGTCTATGGCAGAGATCTCAGGGAACAGATTTTTTTTTGTTGTCTTTTTTAGACGAAACAACATACTGAAAGAATAAACTAGTTAAAAGATGCAATAAGGACTAAAGTAAATCAAATTTTAAAAAATGAGTGCTGGAAATATTAATTTCAGGAACTTAATAAAACAGGGGAGAACAGTAGAGAAACAGCAAAGAAAACAAGCAAACCTCAGCTTCCCTATGAACGGCAGTTCGTAAAAGATCTAGATTAGCTCCTAAAAGGACTTAGAAGTAAGGAGAAAAATTGAAAAGGCCCTTCCTCCTCTGTTATGAATTCCATTTTAACATTACATTGGTTTTTACCAGTTCCAATCTCAAGCTCTGTCTCCCAACCTCCCTCTGTCTCCTGCATTTCTCTCCTGCCTCATCTTTTTTTAATTCTACCAATCTTATTCCATACTCAAAAAAGAGTTACCTGTACCAGACTCAAATTCTCTCAGCAGTCATTCAGTGCTTCAGAATTAAAACTTGTCTTTGCAAAGATGTGCTGTCTTGGGTAGAGCAGATCACTTTTGGGGGGCGTGGGGGCATGGGTAACGGAGCTGGTGGAGGGGCAGAACTCTGGGGTTCTTCAGCACAGGAGCATAACAAGATGTATACTGATCATAGCAATTCCTGGAATCCTGTCATCATTAATCTGGCTAAACCATAACTGGGTTTCAGGAAGGGGATTTAACTCATGTGAAGAAATGGTCATAAAAAGAAATTTCATTTTCCCTAGATATTTTGGGAGATTATATTCTTTAGAGCCTGCCTTCAATAAATTACAAGGCTGCTAATACTTACCTTTACTTTTACCTGTGGACTTTGATGAGGCTTTCAGGGTGCTTTAAAGACCGTTTAATCCAAAGGGATAATGAATTACGAACATCTAGTCTCATTTACTTCTTTGCTGTCACTTTCCTAATTATTTTTGGTTTCATGGTCTTCAATGTCTAGGATAATTGTTGGATAATTTCCCCCTTCTCTCTGGTACATTCAGAGTTCAATTTAAGTGCACACTATCCCTCTCCCCCTTGAAGGAATAACAAGAATGTTCATGTCTTGTTTTAACAAGTGGATGATCTGCCCCAACTTCAGAGTCAGAACTTCACACTATAAAAAGGAGACCATTATGGTTAACTTTTTGCCCTGTGAGAAAATCAGGATATGTCAAGCCTCTACTTAAGTTTTTTCTTTTATCCTTATGAGTCCCTCTCATGAGCTAATTTCTTTCATAGATTATATAAGCCCCTTAAAGAGCAGCACTGTTCCCCGACAAACACACTAGCATGCAGTTAATCATTAATTTTGCATGGTCCACATCTGCTGTCTGCTGGCCCGTATATCGTTTGAGAGACTTCCTCCCGTTATTATAAACGCTGCTGTGTGAGGGTCAGTGTGAGATCTTTATCTAACTTATTATCAGCAGTCCAGACAGAGTCTTATTGCTTCCCTTTAACAAGTCCAAGTTACAGAGTTCACAAAACTTAAAGCTACATGAATACAGTAGTATTTTTTTATGGCAAAACAACAGCTGCAGGGGCAGACTCAGCAACACGCCCTGGCTGAGTATGTGCAGACACTAAAAACAGGTGCACCTCACGGCTGAACTGTTGTGTTGTGTACCATTAGAAAGAAAAAAAAAGCCAAGACACATCTTCATCAGAATAAGGCTGCGGAAAGTATGGGTTGGAGTTTCAGAGAGGGATTCAGAAACATGGTCAGTGAAAATGTCAAGGTTTTTAAACAACAATAAAGGCAGAATGTACAACTGCGAAAGAAAGATTGCTTTGACTTTACTGCTGGTCAGTCCTGTACTTTATGAAAATCCAAACAGCCAATCACATGCACAATAAGTTACTTTTAAATGGCAAGTCAGTTCCATGATATCCACTCTCTTTTCTTGCTGGGACTCCGTCTGGAGTTCCAGCTGTAGACCGTTTGGGGAAAAGTTGAAATTAGGCTGTGTGTGGGTGACGGAGACGCAGATTTGAATGTGATCCTGTTCAAATAATGTCTCCCAGCCTCGCTCTAGGGTGGTGCGTGAAGACTGGAAATAGTGAGCCTTGGAGCCACAGCGTAGAGCCAACTCCTCTGTGGCCACGCTGCCAGGAAGGCTCCAGAAAGAGAGCCCAGTAAATGTCAACGTTGTGTGGCTATTTCGACTTGAAAGTGACTTGCACAAGTTTACTTGAACGTTAACACTACAGCAAACAGAAGAGGAAAGGAACGTGTGTTGTTTCCAGGCATAATTGAGATTGAACTCTAACCAATTCCGAAACAAGCATTACTTTCCGCAGCCCGAGAGAAGCCAGCTTGCCTCTGCCAGAAGGGAAGTATTGCAATCATCAGAGACACAAAGCTCTCTGTATGCAGCTTGAAGAGAGAAGCGGCCCTGTCAGTGCGACTGGCTCATTCATCTTTGTGTGTCCTTATGGCCGAGGTAGTGTGAGAAGGAGGAGTACCCGCCCCTGCAATATGAGTGGTGCTTCTGGGATCTAGCTGGGCTCCACCTCCAGCTGTGTTTGACACACTGCTGACAGGGGAAAGGACTCGAAGGTCACTTTCAACCTGCTCTTAGACAGCGGTTATGCCAGCCTACTCCCCAGAGCATGTTCCTGCCCGCAGAACCTGACTTCTCCCTAGCACTCACAGCGAGGTCAGCAGTGGCCCATTGAGGAAACCAGACAAGCCTCAGGGACATTATTCGGCCCCACCAGCGCTACTGCTATGTGAAAAGGCTCCTCAGAGACCTGTCGCACTTACAAACAGCCTAGATCTGGAGACAGAGACGTCTCCATCTGTAACAATTCTGCTGCTAATTGTTATGACAGAGGTTTCGCATTTAGTCTCTGGAAGCTAAACTCCTGGGGACATGAGGGTGACTGTACTGATGATTCACTGACTTGGGTTCCTCTTGGGTTTCTGTCTTCTGTGGAGACACAGATCTTTGGTCTGGAGTGAAATAAGAACTAAGGAATGAGCAGCTCATTGAAATGATTCTTGTAGGCATAATGACATTTCAAACTAAAATATTCTTCAAGTTATTTTTTGTTTGAACAAAGATTGTAGAAGTTTCAAGCAAGGGATTAAGAGTTTTGATTATTTTAATATCATCGGGTAACTTATCCCTAATTCCATTGGCAAGAGAAAGTACTGAAGTTTTACAGAAAAACCATCAAAAACAAAAAACAAAAAAACCCATACCCATAATAAATACAAATTCAAAGTATTCTGAATGTATTTAACTAAAAATAATTGAATATTGATAAAATAGTTACAGCTGTAGATAGTGGTGGGTAGCAGCGGAAGCACGTTTGCCTGCCAGACAGAGGCCATGAGAGGCCTGGCTCGGGACTGGGAAATGAGGCATTAAATCTCCCTCTGCTAGCTGAGGGAGAGGAGCTGTCGGAAGCCAGTCTACTTTCAGAAGGCTGAGAGATCAAAAGAGTCTCAGCAGCATCATAACAAAGAGCATGGACTTTTCTATCAGACCAATCTGCTTTCAAACCTGGCTCTGCCACCAGAAACCCTCAGCACATATCTAAATCTTTATTTCTTGTATTTTAAACTACCTGTGGGCTTGTGGGGCTGACCTAATGGAACAGTGAGAATATGAAAGGTATCGTTTGCTGTTGCAAGAGTCTGACAACCAGGAGGGGAAGGAGGGATGAGCATACCCACGCTCCCAAGTAGGTCAACAACTAACAAGTAAGAAGTTGAGAAACTGCAGTGACAAAAAACAAGGTATAAATTGCCAGAAGCCATAAAAGATTCCAGACAGCTAGAGATCAAATGATGCACTTAGTGATTAACTCTCCCAGCAGTTCAAAATCCTGGAAACCAAATAAAGGAAACCCTTCCGATCTGAGGCCAGAATGTCATTGTGAACAAATCATATATCATCACTATCCCAACAGGGCAAACCATGTTTCAAAGTTAGAAGTGAACGGAGCCCATGTGATTCCTGTAGCCAGTGAGAAGGAAGGAACAAAGCAGTTTAGATAAAGGACAAAGACTGAGAATGTTCTAAAAATATTCATCAGCTGTTACTCACTGTCTAGGTGATGTCTAGCCTTAGGACTACATATTAGTTTCCGTGATGGCTGTACTAAAGTACCACAAACATGCTTGGTTAAATCAACACAAATGTAATATCTTAGAGTCACTGGACTAAATCAATGAGTCGCAGAGCTGTGTTCCTCCTGGAGACGCTAAAGAAAAATCTCTGCCTTGCCTTTCCTATCTTAGATGTTGCCTGCATTCCTTTGCATGTGGTCCCTTCCTCCACCTTTGAAGTGAGCAGCATGGTATCTTCAAGTCTCTCCCCACTTCTATTTTTCCTCTCTCTGCCTCTCTTATGCTTTCTGACTCTCACCTTCCAGTCTCCTTATAAGGAAGGGTCCTTTTAATTACATTGCATTCATAGAAATAATTCAGAATAATCTGCCAATCTCAAAATCTTTAACAAAATCATTTCTTCAAAGTTCTTTTTTCATGCAAAGTCGCATATGCATAGATTTCAGGGATAATCTAAGGTGTGGCTATCTGAGGAGGAACATTATTCTGCCTACCACCACTTCAAATACCATATATTCTAAAAAACTCTCAACTATATATTTCAAACTTAAACCTCGCCCCTGAACTTTAGGCTCAGTCACCTGACTTCCGGTTTCTGGTGCCATGTATAAGGAACATTAGAAGTTGCCACTCCAACCTAAAAATAAGTAAAAAGCTAGACAGTCTGAAAAATCAACAATTCTCTTGGATCTGTAAGAAGATCTAC
This sequence comes from Solenodon paradoxus, assembly GCA_004363575.1. Lineage (NCBI taxonomy): Eukaryota > Metazoa > Chordata > Mammalia > Eulipotyphla > Solenodontidae > Solenodon > Solenodon paradoxus. Next base: position 785,234 of record RJWH01000389.1, read on the forward strand.
ATAGGGCCACTCACTATCCGAGGCCTGGAAAGACAAGCGAACACAAGGATCACATTTTATTAGAGTAGAAACCAGTGTGACAGTGGGGAAAACTGAGCTGTAATTGAATTGCTGGGGGCACAGGGTGGACAAATGTGAGATGAAAACTAAGATCTAGATATCGGGGAGGGATGCACAATTGGTGAGGCTCCCTTTCAGGAACTCAGTTTCCACAGCAAATATTAGAGAAAAATCAAAAATCCCCTTAGGCTTCCTTCAAGGGGAGGGAAAAAGCAATCCTAGTGAAAAATGCCAGAACACTGTGCCAGATCTTTTTTTTTTTTTAATAACAAGGCCTTAGCTCAGGGAAAACTCGTTTGCCGGGTCTTAATCTGCTGGTGGTATTATCAGAGTCTAACTGAGCTGGGCAAAGGAAATGACCAACACCAGTACACTTTAGCCATTCTGCCCCACCTCAGGAGAGAGAAAAAAAGTCATAAACACTTGTGAAGCTCATAGTCCAGGGGTGAAGACTCATTAAAAGTCTGAGACCTAATCATTGAACTATGGAACATTTGCTCTCCCCCATACCTCACCACCACAGTACAAAAGGACTGTTTATAGCAGTTTCATTTACGTAGTACATGATATCCAGCTATCAAGAAAAATTACAAGGCATACCAAAAGGCACACACACACACAATTTGAAGAGACAGAACAAGGATAAAAACCATATATGGCAAGTATATTGAAATTAGAAAAATATAAATTTAAAATAAGTATTTAATATGCTAAAAGCTTTAATGGCAGCAAGTAAAACCAGATGAGCAATGTAAGCAGAGAAATGAAAACTCTAAGATGGAAAGAAAAATAAATGTTAAAGATAAAAAACATTGTAGCAGAAATGAAGAATGCCTTTGACGGACTAATTAGGAGACTAGACATGGCTAAGAAAAGACTCTCTGAGCTAGAAGTTTTAGCAATAAAATCCTTGCAAACCAAAAAGCAAAGATAACAAAGACTGAAAAAAACAAATGAAATGTCCAAGGGACAACTACAAAAGCTGCACCATACATATAAACTGACTACAAGAAGGATTGAAAAAAGAGAAAGGAACAGAGAAAAATATTTGAAACAATAATCATGGAAGATTTACCCCAAATTCATGTCAGACACCAAACCACTGATCCAGAAATCTCAGAGAATACCCAGCAGAATACATGCACCCACCTCCAAACATAAACACTAAACCTAAAACATCTCATTTTCAAAGCATAGAAAATTAAAGATAAAATCTTGGAAGAACTTTAAGAAGGCAGAGTAAGAGATTTGGAGTTTACCTCCTCAGAGATATCTAGATTTGGAGCAATTTCCTTTGAAACAGAACTGAGGACTGAAGATCAGAATTTCTACAACAAAAAGTAAAAGGCCTCCATCAGAAAAAGTAGAAAAGTGGAGACACAGTCTTGACAGAAACACCACTTTGGTCGCAGCAACCCACAGTCAGGAAGGATATCATAAACATGGAGTTTCTCCGTGGGCCATGAAAAGCTTAAATCCCACATTGGGCCACTCAAACCATGAGAACTGTACAAAAGAGACAAGCAGCCATGTAACCTGAAAAATAAAGCAGACATCCAGAGGCAGGAAGCTCTTAGAGTTACAAACAAGAGGAACACCAAAGATCCACACCAAGATAAATTGTAATTAAAATGGCAAAAGTTGAGGGTAAAAAACATCTCAAAAGAAGCCAGAGAAAAGCAATGAGTTGCTTGCAAGACAACCTCTCCAAGATTATCCGTGAGTTTCTCAACAAAAACCTTGCTGACCAGAAGAGAATGGCATAAGGTAGCCAGTGTTGAAGAAAACAGATTCAACAATGAAAACTCTACCTGGCAATGTTATTCATAAATGAAGCTGTAATAAACAATATTTAGACAACAAAAGCTAAAGGAACTCATCATCATCACTAAACCGGTCTTGCAAGAAATATTAAAAGGGATTTCTATAAAATTTAAAGTAACCCCACTAAGAAGTAACAGCTAAACAGAGGGGGAAAAAATCTCACTGTCAAAAAGTACACATACAATAAAGACGGGAAAATCAACCACATAATGATGGCATAAAGATTAAAACACAAAATAAGCACCAAAAATATAAATCACAAGATTCAGTTAAGAGATTATAAAAGAAAGAGTGGGGAGAAATAAAACATAAAATGAGGCAGGGGTAGGAGAGTAAAAGTATGAACTGTTACAATGAGTCAAAATTAATTGCTATCAATTTAAAAATAAGAGGTTTCATACATAGAATCTTAGGTGACTCTCATGGTAACCTCAAAACAAAATATACAGAAGAAACTAAAAAGAAAATACAAATTGAATACAAACAACACTAACAGAGGGCATAAAAATACAAGAGAACAAAAGAAGAATAAAAGAACAGAGAGGAACTACACAAACAATTAGAAAACAAATAGCAAAATGATAATAAATAACTTACATATCAATAATTATGCTTCCTGTAAATGGACTGAACTCACCAATTGAAAGACACAAAATGACTGAATGTATTAAAAACCAAAACCCAACTATATACTGTATCCAAGAGATTTTTCTAGGATCTGTGGACAAGAAAAAGCTTAAAGTGAAAGGGTGGGAAAATAAATACGCCATGTAAATAGTAACCAAAAAAAGGAAGAAATAGTTATAATCATATCAGATAAAGTAAACTTCCAATCAAAAAAAAAGGACAACAAAAGATAAATATGGGCATTAATAATAAAGAGGTCAATACATCAAGAAAAAATGACTTAGTATATATGCCTCTATAGAGATACAACAAATATAAAATAATAAATAAAGCATACATTAACAGATTTAAAAAGACACTGACAGAAACAAAATACAAGTAAAGACATTGACATCCACTCACATCAAAGGATATGCCATATTTTGGGATACAAAAAAAATCTCAATATAAAAAGACTGAAATCATATCAAGCATCTTTTCTAAAAGGAATTAGAATTCAACGATAAGAAGGAAGCTGGAGAAATCTACAAATATGTGGAGACTAAGCAACATACTACTAACCCTTGGCTCAATAAGGAAAACAAGGAGAAATCAAAATGTACCCGGAGGCAAATGAAAATGAATATATAAGCTACCAAAACCTAAGGGATGCAGTAAAAACAGAACTAGGAAGGACATTCATAACGATAAAGGCCTACCTCAGAAAACACAAGAAATCATAAATAATCTATTCTTACCCTGAAATTAATAAGTAAAAGAACAAATGAAGTCAAAAGTCAGTTTAAGGAAAGAAATAACAGAAATTAAAGTGGAAATAAAGAAAATAGAAATCAAAAAGACAATAAAAATATCAGTGAAACCAAGAGCTGGTTCTTTGAAAAGATAAATAAAATTGACAAATTTCATGCTCACTAAGAAAAAAATTAATACTCAAATAAATGAAATCAATGGGAAGGGAAACAGAAGCAAAATTAACAAATGAACTACATCAAGTTAAAAAGCTTCTGCAAAGTGAAAGAAACAATCATAAAAATGACAAGGCAGCCTATTGAATAGGAGAAGATATTTGCAACTCACACATCTGACACAGAATTAATATCCAAAATTTATAAAGAAGTCATATAACTCAACAAAAAAATCCTAATTAATGAATAAAAATGAATAGATATTCTCTCCAAAGAAGATATACAAATTACCAACAAATGCATGAAAAAATACCCAATATTAGTTATTATTAACAAAATGCAATAAAAACTATCATAAGATTATCACCTCCTACCTACTCGAATGACTATTACAAAGTCAAGAAATTATAAATGTTGGTGAAGATGTGGAGAAAAGAAAATCCTGTGTACTGTTGGTTAAAAAAAAAAAAAAAAAAAAAATATATATATATATATATATATATAGGTGTAGTCACTGGAAAACTATGCAGTTTCCTCAAAAAATTTAAAATAGAACAGCCATATGATCCAATGATCCCACGTCTGAGTATATCTGAAGAAAATGAATATGCTAACTTATATACTTTCTATATTCATTGCTATTATTTGCCAAGATATAAAACATGTTATTGTCTGTAGTTGACAGATGAATAAAGATGTGGTATATGAACATAATAGAATATTACACAACTATGAAAAAGAAAAAGAAAAGAGATGGTATTTTGCCATTTGCAACAACATAAATGGACCTTGAATTTAATGTCCTTATGCTAACTGGAACTAGTCTGATGGTGACAGACAAGTATGATATGATTTTTCTCATGTAGAAGATAAAGAAACATAGCAAATTAACAACAATAAAAAAGATTTTTAGATTATAAGAGCAAAATGATGGTTACCAGGAGAAAGGGAGGAAGGAGGAAGTAAGTTTGCCATGGATAAATGTAATGAGTTGTACGGTGGTGGATAGAAACTACACTTTTGGTGGCAATAATAACTTAGTATATACAGATGTTAAATTATAAAACATATTTTAAACCAATGTTATTTCAGTAAATAATAAAATATGTTTTCCCTAAACATTAAAAAAACTCTGAGTTTTAAACTAAAATAAAAAAGTGAAAAAATTCATAATTTTTAAAAAGTAAATATCACTTATTTAAAAGCAAGCACTTAACCTGACTACTTCTAAAAATACATGCAAGCAGGAGAGAGTGGAGTGAAATAGTTAATATGTTGAGAGATATCTGAATCTAGAATTCTGAACCCTGTGAAAATATTCTTCAAAAGTGAAAGTGAAACACTTAGATAAGCAAAAATCAAGGGAATTTCTTGTTTTCAGTAGACCTGCATTACAAGAAATGAAGTTTTTTAGAGAAAATATAATCTACACCAGAAACTTGTATCTACATAAAATAAGGAAAAACATCAAAGAAGGAATATTGATGGTGAAATATAAACATATTTTTCTTATTTTAATTGATCTAACACAATAGTCTGTTCATAATAATATCAAAAATGTGTTTGATTACGTATACTATGTGTATCTTACACATAAGTGTAATGAATGACAGTTATGAAATAAGGGATAGGATAAAGGAATTAGAATTATTTCATTATTATAAAGCATCAAATTCCCTATGAAACAGTACAGAGCTATTTGAAAGTGAGCTTAGATTAACTGTCAATGTATATTGCAAATTCTAGGGCAACTGCTAAAAAATATTTTAAAAAGTATAACTGATATGTTAAAAGAATAGAAAAAATGACATCATATGAAATGCTCAATTAAAACCACAAAAGGAAGGAGGAATATAAAAATAGAAAAAAAATGGCAACAAATAAGAAAACGGATATTGTAGTAATGGATACGGTAGACATTAATTCAACTGTGTCACTAATGATCCAAATGTACTGACTGAAAGGCAAAGATTGGATCAGAAAACAAGTTGCAACTATACATTGTCATAAAAAATCTTTAAATATATTCAGAAAGATTAAAAGTAAATAGATGGAGAAAATTTGAGCATCCTAACATAAATCAAATTTAATCAACCAATAATTTATTTCCATCTCTCCCTGGATTTCTAATCAGTGTCTCAAATATGGCACATCAAAAACAAAAATGAATTCCACTCAGCACCATACCCCCAGCAAAACCTGTTCTTTCTTCAACTTTCTGCCTTTCAGTCCATGTAAGTACATTATTTCTATCTCCAACTAAAAAACTGGAAGCCAGTTTTGACTCCTTTCTCAAACATTCTACAACTAAGGCTATGTTCAATACCTTGTATGTTTTTGCAAAGAAAAATGTTCACAGTAATTTTACTTGTAAGTACCCCATAGTGTAAATACATCAAATGACCAATATGGATAAACAAAGTGTGTTATGAAAGAATAAAGGAATACTACTCGTCATGAAAAGAACAAATTATTGCTGCATATAACAATATGAACAAATCCTTAAATAATTATGGTAGAGAAAAACAACAGACATAAAAGAGTGTATGCTACATCCATTTGTATAAACTTTCATGAAATGTAAAACCATCGATAACAATAGGAGGTAGATCACCGGTGGCCCAAACACAGTGTGGTTTGGGACAGGGGGGAGCAGTTACAATGGGCACAAGGAAACTTTGGGGAGTGAAGAATGCTCACTGTGATGACGGCTTCACAGGTGCATAGATGTCCAAGCATATTGACTTGTAGGAACATTAGATATGTGCAATTTATTGTGTTATAACTCAAAACTGCTCCAACATATTATCATTGTTAAGAAAGTGTGCCTTGTTTTTTAAAAAATAAAATTGCCTTTTTGCATATTTTAAATGATCCAAAACTGAAATAATTACTGACATGTTACCAAGAATTAAGCACCTTTAAAATTCCTGAAATGGTCATCATTTCAAACCTGTTGTTTTGTTATTCATTTCTTCTTCGGAAAATGTCGTTTTATTTCAGAAAGAAAAAAGGCTATACTAAAATGACAAGATTGAAATTTTGAACAGAAAAACGATTCTTTTAAGTGGTGGTTGTTATGAAATTTTTGAGTAAATGATATACTCCCTTTTCCTGAAAAATGACAGAAAAGACAATCTTTTAAAAAAAATTCCCATTGCAAAACACCTAGAAATTCTGGCTGAATATTCATCCTTTGAAACACTAGACAAGCCTGTCAAGAAAAAGATTGGAGACTGGAAACCAAAGTGGTAACTCTCCAACTCAAACTGCAACTACCCCAGTGGGCTGTGTGTGCTCATCTCTGATTTCAAGAGTCTGAATTCTAGAAAACATGGAGCTAGGAGCAAAATATCGCAAGAACCCCACATCACAACTGACTCATAAAAGACGACACTCCATGGCCACTGGAAAAAAATAATCTACGCAATGACACAAGACAACAGAGATCATATCTATGCCAGTTGAGACTCTGGGTGGGGAACAATAGTCTCCTCTGAGAAGTCTTCATCTGGAAGCAGCAACTCCCTGGGGCTGGAATTGAAATTAATGTTCAGTGTTGTCTCAGAAGCCCAGCATGAGAAGTTGACATTTAAAATGAACACAAAGTCGGTAAACAACTTGGAATGCCAGGTAAAAGTAAACTCACAGCTCCTTCAGAACAGGCCTGCAGACAGGTCAAGGCCTGCATGTGACAAATGCACAATCCCGAATGACAGAGATTACACAAAAAACAATCCGTGTAACAAAAGAGCAAACTGGGCAGTGTTATTAGGATCTCCACCACCATGAAATTCAAGTCAGAGAACTCTCTGATGCAGACTACGAAATAAGTAGACTGAATTTGATCAAAGATAGAATGGGAAGACTCAAAAACATTTTAAATAGCATATTACAGGAAAACAAGGCAAATTTGAAAGAGAAGCAAGTGGAACTTAAGGAAATTAAAAAAAAAAAAAAATCCTGTAGAAAAATAAAACCAAATGAACGGGTTATACATTTTGTCACACAACTGAAACTTTGGAAAAGATACAGCTGAAGAAATTACTATAAAGTAGATGGAAAATAGATGCAGAGATAAAATTTTAAAAATCCAAACCATGCCCAATGACATTTTCAAAACAAGAGAATACAGGCAATGTCAGAAACACAATACCTAAAGAGATACAAACAGAATTTTCTAGGATTTATGAAAGACATGAATCATCAGATTCCAAAATCATATTTAATCCCAAGTAGGATAGATATAAATAAATCTACCACAGTCATACTTGCAATAACATTGCTAAAGACCAGAGGCAAAGAGATTTAAAAGCAACCAGAGGGAGAAAGACAGATGATCACACAGATATGACAATTAGAATCCAGAAGCCAAAGAAAAAAGAAAACTACCCTCTACATTCTAAGGCAAAAATAAGTCAGAATAAAATGATGAATTTCAACAATACCACTTAAGAATCTTTGAGTAAGCATTTCAAGATATAGTATTCCCTGAAATACTACAATAGTTTATATTTTGGCTAAATTATAAATGAAATGCTTTATAAAATACTTTATAACCATTCCTGAATTCATAGTTAAAGGACATTAACTATAATGCCATTTTTTTCTTGAAATCTCAAGCAGTATGCCATAATTTTAATTTTTAAAAATGAGCATGGGCGATTTTGTTTCAAGATAACAAACCAAGTCCATAAGTTAAATATTTTCTCAAAATCTCAGTGAAATGTCAGCAAAGATGTATGAAAGGGAACACATTCTGAACAGGGCCAAGAGAAGAAGGGAATCCCATCAGCATACCAGAGATGTGACAAATTACAGAAGACAGAAAACATATGAGAAACTTATTTCCAGTGCTCCAGAGTAGAGGAAGTTAAAGCTGAGAGTTCTCAGTTCAGAAATAGCCTGAGCAAATGCGGAAACTTGTCCTCCTAACTAAGTACAGGTGTGGCAAGTTTAGAAAGCAGGACTAGGAGGCAATACAATCAACAAAGTATTGACAAAATGGCACTATAGAAACAGCTGGTCCAGCTTGTCACTTCTCCTTGACATGTACAGAAACCTGGAAGCAGGAGTGTTCGCACTGGTACAAAAGCAGAAATGAGTTTACTAAAGAAATGGTAGCATCTTCCAGGGCAGTGCTTCCAAGGATCATCCCCAAGGAGTAAAGTCCTATCCGACATTTGGAAGGAAAGGAGCTATATGGTTGCTTTCTCCCCAAAGGTAAGTCAGTTAAAATCAAGAGGCAGGATTCTGCAGTCATTTATGAAAAAGGTGAATTATCTTCATAATAGGATAAATGTCATTTCTTCTCTTAATAAGGAAAAAGCAAGCAGGAGCTCCAGAAAAAAACAGTTCAAATAAGAAAATCATGTCTATATTTAAGGCAAACTTAACTGTCAAGTGATTTGGAGTATATATTGAAGTAGAAAAAAATCCTTTGACAGTGACTAATACTACTTTGAGTAACATAAGCTTAGCATAGGTAATTCAGTTTCTCTCTATACAGTAAGCCGATTAATAAGAATAGTGAATATGTATTAAAATTTTGAAAATAAACCTATCAATGTGACATAGAAGATGAAATAACACTTAAAGATCAAAACCAACACATAAACTTTAGTAATGCAAAAAGATAATAAGAAATGTAAAGATTTAGAAAAATCACAGTAAGATATAAGGGAACAAATTGTATGAAGTTGATATATTGAGAAGTAGAAGCTTAGGGTTGTTATAAAGGAAATTCAATAGACTTAAATAGCATACAATATAACAAAAATATGGTGAAGAGAAATAGGCAGGAGAAACTATAATCAGCTAAATTCTTCCTATTTCATAAAGGGAATTAATCACTATCTAAAGTTGATAAATCAAGAAATGACATCTACATAAACACATTATTAAAGATATAAATTAATAGCCAGAAGTGCTGAATTATTTTAAGTGGTTATCCGTAGAGAGAAGAGGAATCTTTACTATTTCATATTTGTGTTTTTATTCCAAACACTGTTTCTGCAATTAAATATATTATAATAAAAAAAACATGTAAATATAATATATAACATACAAATGAATACATTTATAATATAGTAATAAATAATAAAATAATATGAATTATATAATATCAAATTCTAGAAAATATTAGAGATTACTCTAAAAATTCTAAAGCATTTTTAAAGTTTATATACAGCCAAATGTCAAAATGTTTGAGTGAAAAAAGTATATATTAAAGATATGTAAAAAATTTGAAAGGGAATAATATCACAGATTCCTTTTAAGATGAAATAACACTTCAAGATATAATAATTAATCAGCTGAGAACATCTTGAACTGCATTATTTTAATTAAAAAATCATATTGTAAGCATAAAATTATTCTGCATCTTTTACATATTACGTACCCATAGTGAGTTATTTACCACGGAAGCTCAATTTTTCAAAATCCCATAAAATAAGTCTAATTATGTAAAAGTTATTGACAGAATTAAATGTGATAACTTCAAAGAAATGAATAGCCCCTTCTTAACCTTTTTATAGACATATACCTAATTGAAAAAAAATCTCATCATGGTACAATGAAGACACAATTGATTTTTAAAATGTGAACTTACATCCTGTCTTTGATATCTACTGAATACATCACCTGGGGTGGTGACAAGTAGCAGAGGAAGAGAGGAGAGAGAGAGAGAAGGAGTGTGACTATCATATGAGTTCTGTTTCTCTGGAGAACCCTCATACAGTGAACTTAGAAAATTTGCAATGTCTAAAAAAATTACGAATTCAGAGCAACTGAAGAAAATTCTCGGGAAAGGTGTACCACTAACTAGGTTTTATGCCATTGCTTGTTCTACTAAGAAGTTTTATCTGATGTAAGAAAAGGCACTGAGGCCAGCAAATGAAATTTCTAGATGACGCCCAGCAAATTGCTGAGGTCACCATAGTAATACTGCTTATAAACCATTCAGTCCCATAGAATGGGACAGTCCCATAGAACTTGCCCCAATGAGCTACATTAACAAAGTTCAGAGTCTACAATTTTATAATAGTCTTTTCAATGCCTCATCACTAAATTTGGGCTAATATATTTATCATGCCGTGATGATTCAACAGATAACTCTATGAAATGTGCTTAGAACAGAGGTTGGCACACAATAATTGAGAATGCTTAGCTATTAAACTATTATTATTAGCTTTATATTCATAAGTATAGACGATGGCCAAAGCCTACTAAAAGTGATAGTTGTAACAAATGCAGTTCTCTGGTGACAGAATCATTCAACCTGAAGAGAAAGTGGTTATTACTGAGGGAATTACCATGGAGCAGAGGAGTCAAGAGAGGGTCCAGTAAAACCTGCACAGACACATATAAGGGCTCATAGAATTCTCTGCACCAAGTGTGTGTTTAAAAACATTTGTCAACTAAATAAGCAAACACACGTTAGTGGAGTAGTCTAGAATGCAGAGACAATGCAAAAAGAAACAGTCATGACATATGAGCTGTCTTCACTAGAGTGGACATCAAGTACTGGAATATTGAGTAGAGAAAATGGATGGAAGAAAGAAAGTAGAGGAATCAGAATAACATCCCATCATGAATACCAACCTAATGAACTTGGACTTGAATCTTGGTTCATCACTGTACAATGAGAGAGGTGTTTTAGGAATATCTTAGCAGACCATGGTACAACTTTGCAAAGGAGATTTTAGAGGTAAGAAGAAAGGAGGAAAGCCAGCTATTTGAAATCATTCTATAGTATGAAAAGGACAATGATGTGTTGAGATAAAGCCCAGACAAAAAAAGTCCTCATTACTTCAAACATTAAATGAGTGGTCCTCAGTTTCCACTACTTAATTAACTTTCAAACCTGAGTGTCAAGCTTGTATCCTCAGTTCCAAGTGTTAATGCTGCAAATCAGTTGGGATGGCGAAGCTCTCTAAACTTTTTGTCTATCCCTTTGACTATGGTTAAAACCATGAAAAATTCCATGTAGTTGACAAATTAAAGCTTTGAATAAGGAATCAGTCCTGATCGACAAAAATATGCATTCATGCTAGAGAATCAAGAGGTAAAATTTGTCAAACTCTGGAAGGGTTTTTGTTTAGTTGTTTATACATGATTGTTCAGCTTGCAACAAGAGGAAAGATGAAACTTTACTTTTATGTGTATTTAACTATAATCAATACCTAGAAAAGTGGTGTTAAATAATGCATTTATCATAGATTAATAATGTGTCATTTATGAGGATTATTTCAAATTTAAAATATATTAAAACCATGCCAATAAAATACAATTTCAAAATTTCTGTTCTATTTGGATACCTCTAAAGTATATGAACTGTGCATAATTTTACCTGAGTTCATACATGCAATCTAATGGATTTTTTTTAGACCAAAACCTTTACTACTAATTTTTCTATTTCACATCCCACATCCAGTCCATCAGCAGATGAGAATTTTACTGTCAAAATAGACTCCAAATCCTGACACTTCTTATCAATTCCAGTCACCATCTAGCCACCATCAACTCTTAGTTGGGTTTTGCAAAAAAGTCTTCTAACTGAGCTTTCTGATTCCACACAGCCCCTTTTCAACCAATTTTCAAAAGAACAGATAGAGTGATTGTGTTTAACCCCAGCCTTCCCCACTTATTGCTCTGCCTTCTAGGTCACTGGTCTTTTTGTTTAGGAGAAAAGAAAGGTTCTAGCAAGCATAACTCAAGACCATGGCACTTGTCATTCCCTATACCTAGTACATTCTTCCTCTACATGGCCAAAGGATTAACTCCCACTCTCCCTTCAGATATTTACTCAGATGTCAGCTTTTCAGGACCAACATGATAAAAATAGACATATTCCCTCAATATTCCTTATTTCCTTTCTCTGCTTTTCTTTCCCCACAGTATTTTTGATTCCACATACACTTGATGTATTATACTAATTTATTTTGCTTATTGTCTAGAAGAAAGTTTCAAGTGAGCAGAGCTCATTGCTGTTTTTATTCACTGTATATGTCATATACTATAGACTACATATATGTGCATGTGTATTTGTGCTCTAGCCACAGTCCTTAGCATATTATAAGCATCCAAAAATATATTAAATAAATTATTTAAGGTAGCATGAATTTCAACATAATTCAAAGTTTTATCAATTGTTCATGAGGATTGGATCAAGCAACAAAGAAAGTTCGAGCCCTTTAAACATCACAAGGACCATCGAAAGTCAGGTAGACAAAATCCTGATTTGAGGACATCCATTGAGTCATCAGATATGGGCACAAACCCATCTCTCCCACCTTCTGGTCATGTGATGAAGGAAAGTTTACTAATCTCCCTGCATATAAGATTTTTCCTCTGTAATATGTTAGTGATAGCTCTTGGATAACAGGCTGACTATACCTGGCACAGACAGTGCTTAGTATAATACATGGCACACAGTGATTTATAAGCATCAGCATCACCATCATCATAACCATTTGATTAGTAAAATAAGAAAATGGATGGATTAATCCTTTAGGATTCTTTGCCTTTGTTTACGAACTAACCCGTTCAGTCCACATGTGATCTAAACTCAATGCATGAGGCACTGAACTTCTTTCAATGTATATTTAAAAAATAAATGAGAGGGTAATAAACTGTTCTGTTTTGATCATGATGAGGGTTACATGACTGTGTGTAATGGTCCAAACTCACAGAATTACACAACGAAAAGGGTAAATTTCACAATATGCAAAGTGGCCTTAGATAAAGGGGAACATGACTGCAGATGTGTGGAACTAATCATTGTAGTCATAATTAATTACTTGCTTACCCTGCTCCCACCCCTCCAATGAAAAGCAAAAGCCACAAGAAAAAATCTAATGACATTAGAGATAGGGAATTTCTCCCACTCAACACAAAGGTAAAAGCAGTTATTTAAACACACACACACACACACACACACACACACACACACACACACTGACATTGTGAAGCCATGGACTCTCTTGTATCTCTCTTCTACTATGGGAAAAGTAGTAATTCTAGACCTTGATTCAAATATATTGAAATATATTCATTATAATACATATATAATTTTAAAGTTCCTAGGGCTTTAGAAGCACATATAAGTCAATTTTAAGATGGTTCTTCAATATAATATCACTCAGAAACCAGTATGATAATGCAACAAATCCAATTTTGTGTTCCTTTGATGAATTAAAGTGTGACCCATGATTAAGAGAAAGCTTCAGGACATTAATGACACTGCCAGGCCTAATAAAATGTATACAAGTATGTGCCGATAAGAAGAACAGAATATAAAAATGCTTTTAAATATATTTAGAGTGCTAATACTCAGTTTCCTCAAACAGGAAAGCAGCTATAATCTCCGACGTGGCAACATACAGTGTAGTCCATCGAGAGAAATCCAAACATTTATTTTTAAAAGAGATTATATTTCTCGGTAAACTTCTGTTTAAGTCATTTATCGTTAACTTTCCCTAAATTTTGATAATGCTGTCTGACTAACATAGAAATAGAACAAATTTAAAGCAACTGAAAAGAAGTATTTGCCTATTACTAATAACCCAACTTTTGTAGAAAATGTCTCACTAGAATGTGCCTTAAAAGAAAAGAAAATCAACAATTGGTATTTTCTAATCCCTGTTTAAGACATCAAGCCAAGATTACTCAGAAATGTAGCCAGACATGCTAAATAAATACAGCAGAAACAGAGCCCATTTGAATTGAATTCGAACAGCTGTCTGTGCTGTCTAGACCATAAATGATACTGTATTTCAAAAACAAAATGCTAAATGGTTAAGTATTTCCAAGGCCTAAAATAGAAGCACAAAGTGAACTCACATCGTTATAAGCTGTTGGAGTTTCCCAGATATTTCTAAACACCTATTTTAGGGAAATATTTTCTCTTTAAATGATGAAAAGATTCAAATCAAGGAATACGGATAGTCGCTATGACATGGGCTTGCATTCCTAAATTAATGTGTAAGAGGGTTATTGGCAACGGTAGATTTTTTTTTCTAGAGAAAGTAGTCCAAATGCAATTTAATAAAAGGCAGATGGTAAATTGGAGAGAATTGATGGTTAGAATGATGGAAGATATGCAATTCATTTTTTGTTGTGAAAACTATTTGTAAACACCAGATCAAGTATAATTTTTTTTGTATTTCAAGCCACTGAGATGAATACAAAGCAGAGAGGTTTAGGACACGTCTGCTCCTTGTGATGAAAAACTCCATCTTAGGTACTGATTAGCTCTACTGTCAGTGGAATAAAGAAGTTCAAGGCACATGAGAATCTGCTATGGTGTGGAGATGATTTCAAAAAGTTTCAAAGCAAATGACAAATGCAAAAGTCACAGTAGGGTCCTCAGCACTGTGGGGTCTTACTCTATGCAGCAAGGAACAGGCACCTAACAGGTGAGTAGTGTGGTGATTACTGGTCTCCACCAATTACAAGGGACTTGGTGAATTTGCACAGTGTTCAAAGCAAATCAGCACAGATAATCAAAGGGCCTGAAAACAAGGCCTACAGGGAAAGGTGAAAGGAGCTGAGCCACCTTATCTAGTCCCTTCTGGGCAGGGATTTTACATCCTGTTTCTTTTGCATCCCTCAGAGCAAAGTATCATACACCAGGTGAAGGGAGCTCTTGGTAAAAATGTGTTGGTTTCCCTAGGAAGGGTAAAGTTAAAAGAAGGACATGATAACTCTCTTCAGATATGTGAAGGGTTATTATTTTTAAAAGTGGTAACCAGTTGTCTCTGACTCTACCCAAAGATAAAAAACAACTTACCAGTAAAGGTGAGAGTTCATCTATAGAATGACCAACTTACTGCTGTTTGCCCAAGACTTCCCCTGTTTAAGCAATAAAAGTTTCATCCAATGAGACCCAAACTTTTCAGCAAACCCAGGCAGTGGGTCACTTGACATTGAAGATGTTGAAAATAGGGCAGATTCATATCTGAGAAAAGTCAGATAATCCTACCTGAATATAAGAGGAAAATACTGAGGGCCCTTTCCTGAGTATTTCCAGGCATATGATTCTACCAGCATCAATATACTCACAATAATAAATTACCAGGGGCAATAAAGACAGTGATATAAACAATGTTGCTGCTGTTGTTTTTTCCTGTCAAAACTAGTTTGTGCTGACATTAGCTCACCAAAACTCATTAAGTCTCTTCTTACCCTGAGCCCAAAGATGAACACATTCCCCCAGAGTCATAAGGAAATAAATGTGGGCCACAGAAATAGAGTCTGACAATTACTTGTTGGTGCGTAGCAAGTCAGTCTATGCGCTTTCGCGCTGGAGGTGGGTCAAACCAAATAAAAGATGGCTGACCAGTGAACAATGGGGCTTGGCATCCGGCAGGTCTGGCTATGAGTGTTCATTACTGATGAAACGGCCTTGGAAAAGATACAAAATTCCCGAAGCATCTGTTTCCTCATCTATAAAATGGAGATAATGTCATTATCTGCTCATAATAAGTTTATAAGACCGTTTCTTTTAGTGAGTCTCACTGTAAAGTGATGGCCTAATGGAAAGCAGGTCTATGAAATGAGAACATAATTGGGTTCAGAAATTGAGGTCTCTGGTTACAATAACTAACATTTTAAATACTTTTATGTGTCAGAAACTTTCTCCACATTTATCATGCATTACGCATTGAATATAATAACCCTGTAAGAATTATTCTTTTTATTGCTGTTTTATAGTTTAGGGAACAGAAGCACAGAAAATGTGTTTTGCCCAAGATGACATAGAGAACAGCTCATCTTCAAACCTCAACAATGTAACCCTAGAGCCTTCCTTATCAACACAACACTGTACTATTTCTGGATATATCCTTTAAAGAAAGCACATAGATGCAACTTTTCTCAGTAAAACTTTTAATAGTTTTAATAAATTTAATAAATCTGAAATACATTTTGCTAGTCACCAGAAGAAAATACTCAGATCTTCAGACACAATTTGCCACAATACATACACAGTATATCCAATCCAGCTTTCTTCTAATCCAAAACTCATTTCTGCTAGCACCATGTGAGTGCTGAATATTTAAAATTAATTCTGAATATAACACCTGTTTAAATATTCCATGTTCAGTTAGTTCACTACATTATGAAGCAAGATACTCCTAATGATAACTTAGCATTGGGAATTTAAAAGATTTTTGTGATAGAAATTAAATCAGTTTTCAATAAAGGGGTAATTGATTAGTGAACTAAAGTTTCCCCCCAGAAAACAATCAAACGCTAAAAAAAAAAAGAAAAAAAAAGACGTAAATATAAAAGCACTATTTGAAAGCACTGGATAGATTTAAAAAAAAAAAAACAGACAAAACTGATGGAAGGAGTTTGGAAATTTAAATAAGAGACATACAAAGTAAAATGTGTAAGACTTTTGACTTAAGTCCTCTCGTCTCCATTTGGCCTAAGAGGTTAGACCTCAAGTAAAGAAAACCAGAATCTAATTACTTGAGAAATTCAAAATTTTGAGTTGCCAGAGAGATTGGAAAGGGAGGGAAAAGAAATCTCCAAAACAACTGAGTAACAGAAAGGAAGTAGAAAATATTCATGGACCTACTGGTGAATTCTCTCAAATATCAGAAGAAATAGTAATCATACACAAATTCCTTCAGAAAATAAAAAAAATTAAATAAAGAAAACTTCATATTAAATTATTCAATATTAAGTTGAATAATGAGCTAACATTACACATCAAATAAAATGACTAAAATTAAAAACAGTGGCAGTGGTGTACCCCAGTGGAGTAGCAGTTAGGTCCGCTACCTTTGGCCAAGTGCAGTTCACATGCATCTCAAGGACCCAGCTTTGTGTTCTGGGGCTAGTGGGGAAAAACTAAGATATATAACTAAAATTTAAAAAATAATAAAGATGCTGAAAATGGTTTTTAAAAAAAAGCAGTGGCAGTATCAAGTGATTATGAACATGCGAAATTCAAGAATTCTTATACTTCAGGAGAGGTTGTATAAATGGAACAATCAATTGGAAAACAAGTTTCCCATAAAGTAAAACATGTATCTACCTATGATCCAGTCATTCTGCCTGTAGATAAGAGAATGAAAACAACAGTTCACAAAAAGTCAAAAACAATAAAAAGAAAATAACTTGTACTGAATGTTCAGAAAAGCTTTATAGATAAACATTAAAACCGTCAACAATCCAGCATCTATCAAAAGGAGAACAAATAACAATATGTTGTATATTTGTACTATTTTTCAAGAAAATGGAGTGAGCTTCTAATAAGAAGCAACATGGCTGAATCTTATACCCAATTTCCTGAAATAAATGAGACACCAACGAATACGTATTGTACAATCCACAAGTATGATGTTCTACTACAGGTAACACTCAAAAATCAGCAAATGGGTAGATCGACTGGGAAATGGCAGAAGGGTGTTGTCTGGAGTGAAACAAAAATTGTTCTAACTTGATACAAAATGAGTGACATATTCATGTATTTGTTAAGACATCAAATTGGATGTTCATGCATTTCATTGTTTATAAAGTCTGTGCCAAAATTTTTAACAATAAATGTTTTTCTTTCAGATTTTATCTTCTTATAACTTATTTGTATGTTCTGATTCTGAACTCAGAATAACTAAAACAAAAATTCTTCCTTCAACATACATGCAGTCTCATACAATGAATACTATACTATGTGGTATAGTACCATGAAAGTAAATGGGTTTCAACCTGAGGGCTGACTTTGGTCATTTAATTAGAATTATTCTGTTTAGAGAAAGAATCTGAGATTGTTCCTCTATGGGATTTGGAGTTAACTACTTTAAATGGTTAACACTATCAGGCAAATGAGTCCAGCCCATACACCATCTTCAACTTTCATCTCACCACATAGCTTATCTTGGTCTACAACATCTGAGATGGTGCTCTTGAAGCATAACTATCATTGCATCAACATAGGAAGCCACACCACACATGGAGTTTCCTTCATACCATGTTATAATAGACAGTTACAGAGCAAACTGAGTATAGAGTGACAGTAGAGGGAAGTGACACTGTCCAGTCTTTTACTGAACTATATATCCTGAAACTATCAATCATCTCTTTTATTCATTTTTTTACTTATGAGACAATGAAAATATACAACATATACATTGTGCACATTCATCATAAACAGCAATAAAATGAACACCCATAACTTACCATTCAGTTTAACAATGAAACAATACCATACTGGTGAAGACCCTTGGCATTTGTTTCTATTTCACACATCATTTCAAAGTAAACACTGTTCTGAATTTTGTGATTATTATCCCTTTGATTTACTGGATATTTTATAAAAAAGCATATATACCTAAACTGCTGAATTATAATATATAATATAATAATAAATAATATATATATGACACAGTATAATTGGTATCATCTTGTATGATTTACTCTTTACCCAATGTTATGCTTTTGAATTAATTTTTTTTTGATATTGGCATGTATAGTTCACTAATATTCACTGTTGCAAATTATTCTATGTTATTGACTATCAGGCCTACTCCAAGTAATTATTTGTGTTATTTCTAGTTTATCAGTGCTACAATTAATGCTGCTACAAAGAGTAAACTTGTGCAAGAATTTATGAATGTTTTATAGGCGCTCAATTCCCAGGCCATGAGTTAATGTATATGCAACATTATAAGACAATACCAAATTGTTCTCCAAAGTGGGTGTACCAATTTACACTTCCATTAGTTGCATAAAAGAGGTTTCTTAACAAACATGTATTGTCCAATATCTTAATATATATCAATCTAATGGATGAAGAATGCTACTTCACTGTGGCTTTCATCCTACCACAAAGCATGTATTCATATATGTACCGTTCTTTTATGTTTCTTCTTATAAGGAAAGTTTATGTTTTGCCTACATTTTCTATAGAGATTTTTGTGTTTCTCTTATTAACTGATAATTATTTAACTTTTCTGGGACCAAATCCTTTGTTAGCTTTAGATTTGCAATACTTTTTCCCCCAGGTTGTGGTATGTCCTGTCATTTTTTAATGATGTCTTTTGATAAACAGATGTTCCTAATGCAAGCATAAGTGAATTATTTATCTTTTCCTTTAAAGTTATTCCGTTCTGTGTCTTGTTTAAGAAATATTTCCCTATTGTGAGGTCATAAAACTATTCTCCAAATTGATTTCTAAATATTTTTAATTCTTTGTTAATATTAAGGTATTTAAGACATCTGAAATCAAGCATTTCATGTAATGTGAAGCAATAATTTTAATCTTTTTTTTTCAATCTGGGTTACCAAAAATCTCAGCACTGTTTATTGAAGAGTTGATCTTTTTCCACTGCTCATAGTTTTCTTGTTTCTTTGTTTTTACTTTGTTTTATTATTTCTTTTCTTTACATTGCTATATGCCTTTAGGGTATTGAATTAGCACCTGAGTTTATGAGCATTCCATACCATATCCACCACTAGAATTCTAGTGTCCTTTACCACTACTGGATTAAGGCCTTCCTTCCTTTGCTCGCATATGTTCTATCACTCTGCTAGCCAAAGTCTGGCATCCTGTGAATTTTGTTGAAATGTCTGTTTTGTTTCTTTATCTTGTGTATATGAGGAAAACCATCCTGTACTTCTTGTTCTTTCTGGTTTATTTTGCTTAGTATAATCACATCTAGTTTCATGCAGATTGTTGAAGACAAAATTTTCTTCTTTTTTAATAGCTACATCGAATTCCACTGCACATCTATACCACAGCTTCTTTATCTAGTCATCGGTGGATGGCATTTAGGCTTGCCTTGGCTATTGAGAATTCTGTTGCTATGAACATAGGGGTACATTTACTTTATTTCTGATTAGCGTTTTGCATTCTTTTGTATCTGCCTAGAAGTGGGATTGCTGCATTGAATGGTAGACCCATCTGCTTGGTTTTTGTGCCATTGTTTTTTGTTGTTGTTGTTTTTTGAGGAATCTCCATGCTGATTTCCAAAACTGTAGTACTAATATACATTCTCACCAACAGTGTAGGAGGATGTCTTTTTTCTCCACACCCTCCCCAACACTTGTTCTTTCTAGTCTTTTTGATATATGCTAGTCTCATAGGTGTGAAGTAATACCTCACTGTGGTTTTTATTTGAATTTCTCTGATGATGACTGATGGAGAGCATTTTTATATGTTTTATCACCCACCTGTCTTCTCTAAAAAGGTGTCTATTCAGCTCTAAAGTCCATGTTTTGAGTGAGTCATTTGCTTTTTTTTTTTTTTTTTAAGGAAAGGTACAGTAGAAATGAAGGTGCATAGGCAAACAGGAAGGAAGGGAGAAGAGGAGGAAGAGCCTTTTTTTTTTCATTTAGTTGTTCACATTTGCTCTTCACCTTGGCCCCTGGTCTTGAACCCTAGATACCTTGGGATGTATGTGGGACTGCTCCAAGGTACACTAGACCACTAGGCCACCAGGGGACACCCAGTTATTTGCTTTTTGTTGTTGAAGTACATGCAAGTTTTACAAGTTTTGGAGAATAACTTCTTTTCTGATGTATTTTAATCAAATATCTTTTCCCATGCCATAGGTTGGTTATATAAGTATGGTTTTATTTCTAGACTCTCAATTTTATTCTATCAGTCTGTATGTATGTTTTTATTCCAATACCACACTTTTTAATGACAAATATTCTATAGTATAGTTTGATGTTGGGGAATAAAATTCCTCCATTTGTTTTTCTTTTATTTTAAGAATAGCTTTGGCTATTCAATTTCTCTTTTTGATTCCAAACTGTGTTTTTAACCAAGACATAATGTACATTTATTCTTAACTCATAGAACATACAGTATAAAGATTTCATACTGAATAAATTATATTCATTAAGCCAAAAAGGGAAGAATTTACATCAAGCTTTAGCTACATTGTTTGAAATACAAATATGCAGATTTTATCACTGAAAGAATTTCAATTGTGTTTCTTCATCAAGAACTTCAACTGAACCTAGAACTTTTTCACACCTCAGTTAGAAAGACAATAAAACAAAAACCCAGAAAAAAACAACAACTGTAAGTTGATTGGCTGCTGATACATCAAGGACTTTTTACAAAGACCTGTACAGCATTACACCAAGAGGAGTGATGTCTGGCAAGAGATTAAATGTGCAACAATAAAATATGTACAGTTTGATTCCATACAAACTTTAGTTGTGCTTATTTAATCTCCTTGAAAAATGCTACAGGAATAAGCCCACTGGACAGTGGTGAAGAACACTTGGTCATGGTGGAGGGCGGGTTGTGTTGACATATATCTGAGTAACGGGAAAACTGACATATGGGGAACCTACACATATGAGTTTATTTTAATTTGTAAAACAAAGTCACTGCAATAAAATTCTAAAAATAATTGCATTGAATCTTTATATTGTTTTGGGTAAAATGGTCATTTTAACTATGTTAATTCTTCTGATCATAAGCACAGAATCATCTATCATCCCTTTGTATCTTCTATTTCTTTTTGCAGTGTCTCGGGGTTTTCAATGTATTGTTTTTTTACCTCCTTTGTTTATTCCCAAGTATTTTATCCTTTTTGGCACTATTGTGGATGGGATTTCTTTCTTAATTTCTTCTTCCTTTCGTTCATTGTTTGCGTATAGAAATGCAGCTGATCTTTGTGTATGGTATAGCCTGCTACACAAATACACCTATAGCCTTTGGGACCATTGCTGGGCTTGCACATGTAATCTTCTGTTCACCAAAATTTCAGTGACACAAAATTTGACTTCCTTCATCTCTTCATTGATGTTTCAGAAAAGAAATGGAGCAAAGAAATTCCATTTGCTGTCCTTTACGTTAAACTTAAAAGTAACATATAGGGAAAGAATTTCAGCTTCAACTCCTCCAAGTGATATCACAAAAGCTTTAACATAAAGAAAAACAAAAATATTCTCTGAAAGATTTTCATGTAAAGATTCTCATCATTCTCCTACATCATCTGCAAATCAGAGTGATTTTAGGATTGCCATCTCAGACTCTTCACAAATAAGGCAGCACACACTCATTTCAACTTCATGCATGATACTTCTGAGAGAATGTTCTATCCATTGGCTGGCCAAGTTGTATTTTCTTCACTATGATTACAGGCTCTGAATCATATTGATTAAATGTCTATGTCATATCATCCTTGATAAAAATTCTTGGTATTACCACTTATCCATTTAAACATGATTGTCTTTTTTCTATGCCAGTGTCCTTTTTGTCCCTTCCACAGGTCCCATAGCTCACTTAGCAACATATAAATTACCAAAAGGTATTTCTAAAGACCATAATAATAAGTTTGGCTACAGTTACTTCTGTAACTGCTTATTAAGTAGACAAAACCAAATACAGTTTATCTCTTTTATAAGCCTGTTGCAATGAGACAGAAGGAGAATATACAAACATCTGCTACTGCTGGAGAAAATTTGAAAAACTCTAAAGATTAACTAGATTGGACACCACTTTGGAAAAACATCAATATGATATGTTTAAAAAAATGAAATCCAGAGTTACTACCCAGTATCTCTGAGAAAATGTTTTGTCAATTCAAATATAAATACATGTAGTAATAATCAATGTCTATGGCTTTTCAATTATTAATACCATTCTAAAAATGAAAGTATTTTTATGATACATTTTAATTTAAAATGTCTATTATTTAAAATTCTAATTGCTAAAATGTACAGTTTTAGACAGTGAAAGTAAAGAATACTAGCAGTATGTGAAGATAACAGAGGGAAAGGGAATGTAAGAAAAAAGAGGAAGGCTGAAATTGTGAAAGAAAAAAGGAGAGAAGGCACACAATGGGGAAGATTGAGAGCAGAGTATTAGTAGGAAGAGAAAGAGAAAATTTGAGATTGAGAATCAGTAGCCAGAGTAAAATTATGTTGGGTATGTCTAAGTTAGTAGCTTATATAAAATCACTACCAAATCTATTTCTAAAAAATCACACACACACACACACACACACACACACACACACATCTTTAATCTTAGCTCCAGACTGATGTTTATAATTGGAAGAATCAGACATCTCAAAATTAATAGTTTTACATCAAGCCACTGTCTCTGACTGACCTTCCTCCCTCAAAACATATACATTTTCACTTGGGGAGCCCAATATTTCTTATTAAAGTAAATAGTACCCCCTATGCATCTAATTCATCAGTTGTGGCAAATTCTATTTTCTTTTTCTCTTTGCACATAGAAAATATTGACTGGGGTCCTCTACAGTTAGGTGTGGCCATATGATTGATTCTACCAATTGAATATGGATAAAAATTATGCATGCCACTTCCAGATGTTAATCTTTCACTTTCTCTTTCTTGTCTGATAGACACATGCACAGATTCCAGTGGAAGATTCCAAAGCTCTAGGATGGCATAGGCACTAAAAGGAAGAAGCACAGATCTCTGAATGACTACTTAGAATAAGTCTTCCTTATGGAAGACTCTTATTAGACTTATAAATGAACCAGAAATACATCTTCATTGTAGTGAGACATGAGATTTTGAAGAATTTGATTATGAAGACTTTTCTTCCCTACTTAAATTGGTACGTTGAAATGAGGAATCATGATAACACCAAAAATAAGTGACAGACAATTGGTGATAAACTTGATGCATCATATACAGATTTTATTTTACAAGATGCACACTTTATACCTACATAATGTTAGGATGCAATGTTCCTTCAATCAAATTTTAAAAATGGCATTATCTTAACAGTTGGAAATCAAATGGTAAACACAGCTTTCATAGGTTCTGAAAAGATAGCAACACATGCTATACAATGGAAAATATTTAATAAAGACTCTTATGTATTATTTACATGACAACAAACTCAAATCTAGAGGAAGTAGTTAGAAAGATTCAGAATATTGTGGATTACTTAATACTGGCTTTTTTAGGCAAGGTGTTACATGAAAGAGTTTGTTGGTTGTTTTTTTTTTTAAGAATTGACTTGTTTCAAGCAGAAATAAGTTAGGAGAGTACAGAAGTTCATAAAATCCCACTACTACTAGTTATAAAAAGAGAAAAAAATTGAGGAAATCTTCACACAATAAATGTTCACTAAAACTTCTCAGATCAACAAAATTACAAACTGTGGCAGAGATTAATTAAAGGTTCTAACCTCCTACCCATGCTTTTGTTTCAGATTGTCTAAAGCATCCTCTCTTCAGTTGACAGATAAATATGGAAAAAAATAATTTTTAAAAGGAAAAAATAAGCAAGCAGTTAACTTGTCTAGGAAGGGACTATGAAAAAAAGTTACTGTTGGCACATGGAACAGACTGGAAGCAATAAGATCAGGTGCCTGTTACTTTTTTAAAAGCAGTATTGACAAAAAAAATTTACATTCCTGGTCTAAAAATGCGAGTGTTCAGTGAAACTTAAAATACCCCATGAGGAGGAATGGGATGTGAATGTCTCCTGCTTCAAGAAAGGCAAAGTCTCGTCATCTTCAGAGGTGTCAAGGTAAATAAGACAGACAACAGCCATCCAGGGACAGAACCAGGGACCATGGCTCAAGGCCTTTCTCCAAGAGAGAAAACAGTTAGACTTATCAAGGAATTTCTCCTACCTCCAGGGTAGGGCGCCTCTCCTAATATTGTATGCCTCTTTCTGAATGGGAGTGTCTGTGCTTGTTCAGTCTGTTAGACCATTGTATATGGGTATGCAATTGATATTTTCCATCATAAACCAACAAACTCTGAGGCACAGGCTCTTTATTCATCAACAATCTGGAGTTTCTGCACTTTGAGCAGCAAGAGTAAACAGAAGGAATGTAAGGTTGTTTCCCTTGCAAAATGATAAATATCTCCTGAAAGAGGAAGTCAAAGTAAATAATAATAATAATAATAATAATAATAATAATACACTTGGCATATGGAAAAGCTGACTACGTTTGTTTCTTCAGCAAAATTTATTTTCTTGCTGGACTCTCACAGAGGCATTTCCCAGGCTCTTTTGCAGTTGGGTGTGGCCATATGAATCAGTTCTGACCTATGGGGTGTGGCAGAAGTGATATACACAATTTGTATCACTGAGCTCTAAAATCTGTCATTCACTCTTTTCTCTGTGTCAACCAGGTGGATGGAGGGGCCAGACACAAAAACTTATTAGATTGTGAAATCGCAAAACGTAAGGAGTTTGTGCCCTGAATGCTAACTGTACAGAGTAGTGACATCCCCACCAGCCACCACTAAGATACATTAAATATGTCATGAGAGAAAAATAAACCTTTATTGGGTTAAGTCACTGTGATTTTGAAGGTATCTAATTTTAACAACAGTCTATTTTAACCAATCTCTCTGAATACTGAATTCAGCTGAATACTGAAAATTAGTCTCCATTTTCTACTTGATTTCTATTTCATATATATCTTATATATATATACTCTCCTCTCACTCTTCTTCCATTATTCCAATCTATTTTCCTTGTTTGTTCCTGAATTCTTGATCCATTTTCTGCCAGTGCCTTACTTTAGTCCTATTTCTCCTAATGTTAGCCTGACTCTACTTGACCTCGTCCTTCAATACCGTATTCCTACTGATGACTTTCAGAGTGACACCTTCCACTGTACCAGTATCTATTTGCTCTGCTACTCCCCAAGACAACAAAGTCTCCAAGATTTCTCCTACTTTCCCCAAAGCTTTGTCTATGATCCCTTCCTCTCAAGGACAGCAAACAAGACTTGTTTCTTTAAATTTCCAGTCCAGTGTCTATATTGTTATTCTACTTAGAGTACATGCTCCTTCTATTTTGTCTGGAAATTCCTAGTCATTTTTAAATCCTAGTTCAAATATTACCTCCTCTCTGAAATTTTCCTCAATCCTTAAGAGTTTTACTTTCTCATCTCCATACTCCCATAACTCATTTTTAATACTCAAATTTTAATTCTAATCTCAATATAATTTGAGATTTTACTTAGTATGAACCTTGCTGTAGAATACAAGATGCTGAGAATATAATGTTTTCCTCTTCATTCTTGTACTCGCGGTTCCTAGAATAAAGCAGTTATGTGTCTTCACTAAACTCGTAAAAGCACTAATACCAAAATTCAGTTGAGGAAGGAAAAAAACCCAAGAGGATTCAGCTTTGATAGTGTAATGTGTTCAAAAACACACAAATATGGCACAAAGACTTGGCTTAATAACTCCTTCCAGGAGCAATGAGGAAAGCATCTGACCTAGATTGTGGACTTGCTAAATCAACTAAGAATTTTCCCATTCCAACTACATTTTAGATGTCATGCAGACGTATTCTTCCCATACCAAAGGTGCTGAAGGAGGGGATACATGCAACGATTTATCGTGGATAACACCAGACTGCACAGAATTCCTTTCTAGTTTAATGCACTTGAACTATTGCAAAGCTACTTTCTCACTTATTAGTTATTGTTGATCAGATGATATCAACTACCAACCATCTTCTTCCTCTAATAAATCATTTGAGTTACTGCTCTAAACTCTGTATGATCATAAACATGCCTTTTTAATTTTGTCTGTCTGATCACTGTCCAGCTTCCAAATTAACAGGCGCTTCTTCAAAGGTTTTGTCATTACTTTGAGAGCTAACTCTGATTATGTAAATAGAAATACACTGGTTTTAGATATGGCAATAGTTAGCTGCTTCATAAGCAATATCTTACTTGTAGGAGAAAATTGCCAGCGATATTTGGCTTGGTTTAGACCAACTTGGATAAATGGTCCAAATCTGTCATTACTGATACTTGCCTAAGCTTATACTCAAAGAGTGGGGCCATATGCATGTTATCAAGTCATTACCTCATTATTTGCCATTACTTCTATATGTGTGCTGGGCAGCAGCTTGTCTGTCTACTTTCAGCCTGAGAATGAAACCTTAATGCCAATATTTTTCAGGCTGCTGGGAAAATGGCAAAAACTAGACTGTGGTAAGATTAAGACTGCACTGTCTATGCAACGAAGTTTAGAAAGATTGGAAAAAAAAATTGGCCTTGTAAGTAAATTTGATTCTTTGCTCCTTTAGCATTCTTAGAAGTTTTAATCTGCATACATGAATAAATGCATCAGCTTTTCATAAAGACCTGATATCTTACAATCCTAGTAGAAAAAAAAAAAAAAATGTATGAAGTTCTATTGAATATACTTAGAAACATATCCCAAAGTTCCCATTATAGTAAGAATTGTGTCTTGAGGTTCCCTTTAAATAAATATATAATTTAACATGTGTCTTGAAGTTCTTGGAAAGAAACTTCATCTTTTTCTTTTTTTTATTTTTAAGATGATTTTTTAAATCAAAACAATGTCAGAAATATGTAGAATGTGGATTTTAATAGGAGTTTTCTTTCTTTCCCACAGGGTCTTAATTATTGGGGATTCTAGATCCAATTTCCTCCTATATCAGCAGGGAGCTGCAGAAATGACACTCACCAGACTGTGGGAACAAAGACCAAAGTGTGAGCTTTCCATGCATTTTTCTCCATTAAGCCAGAGCCATATAAATCTGTGGAAATTTCTGCTCCTTTTGGCTACAGTCTCTCAAATATACTCTATCTGTGGCTTAAGATAGAAGTCCTATATTTCTCTGAAATTCAAGAAAAGCCAAACACCCCATAAAAATTCATTAGTCACCTAAGCAAATATCTAGTGTCTGAGTGCCCAGCAATATTCAATAACAAATGTGATCATTGACTTGGATTATTTTTGGGACCCAATTTCCCTTCACTTAAATTGAATATGAGAAGAAAACTAATGAATACATATGTAAATTTTAATCTCTCTAAGAACTCTACAGTCATCGATTCAGTGGTTAAAAATTCCTAAAACTCAACTTTTTCAATACAGCATAAAAATGCATGGGTGGGGGAGAGGGGCAAATGATGGCTACACACCTTTTGCATGAATAAAATTCTAAAATTTAATTGACAGTCACAAGCCCCCAACCTCCAAATCCTCAAGATCTTTTGGTGACTGCAATCCTTTGCTGCTCCTCCCATTAAGAGTTATGGTCTTAGTGTCCTCTCCTTGAATCTGAACCAGTCTTAGGTCACAGATGTATCAGTTGAAATCAACAGACGGGCAATTCTGGCACTTCTGACCCCAGGTGATAAGAAGGCTTATTGTTTCTTCCTAGACTTCATGGGTCATCCTATACTGGAAGTTTTAAATCAACCACCAAAGAAGTCTGACTATCTCAAGGCCCTGAGATGACCTCTTCAACCCACAGGGCGAGATCCTGGAGGATGAGCTACCAGGGTCAGGGCACCAAAGGGTCATCAAATACATGAGTGAAGAAGCCATCTTTCAAATGGATTCTCTAGCTCTAAATGCCTCAGGGGATACTGTAATGGATCAGAGACAAACTACCCACTGAGCGTTGTTCAGATTCTTAGACCAGTAAAATCCTGAGCAGAATGAAATGACTGTTTTAAGTCATTACATTTCCAGTCATTTGTTACGTAGCAGGGTGTTTTGTTATGAAGCAAGAGATGAAACAATAGAATTTTGTAACTGATTTGACATTTTATAACAAAAACGTGAAACATGTAACATTGACTTTTGGACTCCAGAGTGAACAAAACTTAGAAGGGCTTCTTCACTGGGTTTGAAGGACAGTTAGGAAACAGTGTCTGGAGGCTGAAGGAAAAAGCTATCCCTGTTTTTGAAGTTTGTAGAAAATTTGACAATACTGTGTCCCCATATAATGGACAAAGAAGAAAATAGATCAAATGAACTGATTCCTTAGTCAAAAGAGATTTCCAGATAGAATGCTGAAGTGATCACCAGCTCCTTACAGCTATGTCTAATAATGTACAAAAAGAGAAGTGAGTTTTTGGAAAAAGAACTGTTCAATTTTTAGCAAGTCAAATTGAAAGAAAATATAAATAAGCCAGAACTTACTGAATTTAAAAATAAAAATGTTTTTAAATTCTAGTTCTTAAAATCAGCACAAGGTTCTTAAAATAAGAAATGACCTCTAGGTAAGTACCAAGTTTAGGTCACTATCAACAAAGCATGGCCTTAGGATACTGAGATTAAGGGTTTCATTGAGAATGAATAAAGGGTAGGCATACTAGGGCTTCAAAAAATTTAAATTCTAACTCTGAGATCTTTAGTTCACAAATCCAGACTGAGAGGAATCGTACTTTAGAAACTTCAGGTGAGAAATGTATCTGCAAATAAACCTGATTTAACTGATCAGATTCTGGACTTCAATCTAGATCTTTGATGTTTAAGAAAAATGGACAAGGTGTGCCCAGGTCAAGCTGTGTTTAGGTCACTTCCCTCCAAGGGGGCTCAAGGGGTGGGAGGGATAATCGATGTGCACAACTAAATAAAATCAAATTAAATGCTTCCTCTTCTTCTGGCT
Source organism: Solenodon paradoxus (assembly GCA_004363575.1). NCBI lineage: Eukaryota > Metazoa > Chordata > Mammalia > Eulipotyphla > Solenodontidae > Solenodon > Solenodon paradoxus. The sequence goes on from RJWH01000389.1 coordinate 815,014, forward strand.
TCCTAACTGCCTGCCTACTTCCCTTCATTCCTGCTGGCATTTTTCCTTTGAAAATAATATTTTTAATGAGATTTGGGGGTTTCAGCATGTATTGTTTCTTTGGGTGTAATGCAAACAACCAGCCAAAGGGCAGACTCTAACAAAGTTATCCATAAATTCTTTGCTCTTGAATTGTGACTTGCTTGACCTTTAGTCAACACAGTAGAAATGGCATACTGGGACTTCTGAAGACAAGTTTAAGAAACCAGCAGCCATTGGAACACATCCTCTGAGTGACTGAAGTCACTATGTAAAAATATATGACTTTCCTAAAATCTCCTAAATATGAAAAGCGTGCAATCATCTACAGAGGCCCTAGCGATGAGATGCCCTGTGGAGAGAAAGGCCCCAATACATGGATGCTCTCAGTATAAAGATGCCATCTTGCCAGTGGGGGCAGCAGTTTGGCTGCCTGTGATGGTGCCACATAGAGCCAGCCCCAAGCTCGTGGTCCGTATTATTAAAAGAAATGGTTCCTTAAAGCCACTAAGTTTTGAGCATCTGTCACACACCAAGAGATAACCAGAACATTTTCCTTGCTTATTTCCCCACTGCGTTTTCTCCCAAATTGAAGCCTTTCTATTTTAAAATCTTTTTTGTGAGTTCAAATTTTTAGGCTGTAATAAAAGACATAGCACATGTACTTCTAGAACTGTGCTAATTGCAGAACTCATTTCACAAGTAGCATTTTTCTTTCATATTAACTACTCATTGATAGAACATTTTACCAGAAACATGAGTCCTTATTATTGCATGCTTTCAAGACATGCTGCCAAATTTGAACTCATTTCAGTGCTCTGCTTTTTAATCATAGTACATGTTGCACTTACCCATAGGCTGGCAAATGCCACTCTGTTCCTATCCTTTTCTTTTTTTTTTTTAAGGTGCAGGCAGGAATGAAGCCAAGTGGTCAGGCAGACAGGAAGAGAGAGAAGGAAGAAGCATTTTACTTATTTGTATCTAGTTGTTTATCTTGGTTGCTCCCCTCAGTCCTGGATTGTGAAACTGGTCCTTTAGATGTCTGTGGACTATGTCGTGAGATTTAACCCATAAGCCACCAGGGCACACCTCCTATCTTTTATGACAAAAAAAATTTTTTTGAACTAATATTAGTTTAAGATATTATATAGGCTTCACATGTACAGTATTAAATTTCAAAATCTATATACTCTATCTCAAGATCAGTACCAAAGTCGACTTGTCATTCATATTCTGTGGCAGGATCAGATGAAAGCCCCTGCCATTGTGGACAGGATTCAGGGTGAATGTAGGGAGTGGGGTGACACTGACCACTCATTCTGAGTCTCAGCTCCATTTAATGAGCAGGGAACATCCGTTTTTTTAAAATCCGTTTGAATTCTGGTAAGGATTGGGAGATTGTCTGGGGTAGGTGATTCTCAGAGAAAGTGAAAGTTTTTTTCAAGAATGTAATAGCTGGAACAAATGTTTGCTGTATCAGAGATGTTTATGTGTCTGGGATGGGGAAAAGAAAGTTATCTCCTTGATGGTCTCCAAAGTTAGTTATTTCCCAAAGCTTAATGACTAACACAACAACAACATTCGTTGTGTTCAAGAATCTACAGTTTGGACAAAATTCGATGGTGTTAGTTTATTTCTCTCCCATTTATGTCAGCTGCGCTAGCGTGTTCTTTCTCGTATCTGATGGTTGGTGCTGGCAGCTGACTGAGATCATGACTGGCACTATTGCCAAAGCTCCATGTGTAAGCCTGTCTCTAGCCCAAGACTGCAGCTCAATGTGGTCAAGAGACGAGTATGCTGCAGGAGACAGGGTTGAGGGGAGAGGGAGGAGGCTGTGCCATATTACTATTTTGTGACTTAACCCCAGAAATAACAGTGGCATTACTGTTGCCACATTCTATTCATTCAGGCAGTAACAAAAGCTTGCCCCTTTTAAAAGGAAATAAAAAAGAGAGAGAGAGACCTTAACTCTTGCAGGAAGAGTGGCAATTTCTGGAAGAGCATGTATGGCTGAAAATATTGATACGGCTATTTTTGGAAACTATAATGCCCAAAGTCAGTCTTTTGGCTATTTCAATAGAATGCTTTTATGAATGCAAGATACATGTACCCTTCAAAGACTTCTCAAATTTCCTATCATTTTAACATCAGACTCAGACTGGAGTCCAGAATCACATTATAAAAATCAGGTCCAGGTCTGCCGATTCTGTGATGTGAGTCATCAGGGGCAGCTCCTGAGTCTCATTCCTCTTGGTCAGAAGATCTATGAACTGAAAGGTCAAATTACTGGCTCTCTCTCATCAACACACCGCAGTAGGTTGCAGAGAGGATGGCATCTATAGACATTTCCTGTAGTGGTGGGAAAGGAGGAAGCACACAACAAGCAGGTGTCCGCAGGAATTCTAAAATACAGCTAGATCTTTCTTGCCAATTCTTAAATTAATTCTCTGTCCTACTTCTTGTCAATGCTCTGGAAAATCCTCACAGGTCCTTTCCATGTGTCTTCTGCTTCTTCGCAACATGGATGTTAAATTTGAGTTTCCATAGTTGGGTGGAAGATAAAACTTAGTTCTTAAACTAAATGACAAATTCATCGCAACCAGTGCAGTAAGTCAACTGAAACGTTACCTGATTTTATCCAAAAAGAATACGCAGAACACAGATTCCTCAAAAAATTAAGAATGGAGATATCATATGATCCAGATATTCTATTTGGGGGAATTTATTCAATGAATATAGCTATTAAATTTTTAAAAATTCACACCCGTGGCCATAGTAACACTATTCACAGTAGCCCAAATATGAAGACAATAAGTATCCATCCACAGATGAATAGACAAAGATTTTATATATGTGTGTATGTATGTGTGTCTATGTATATATGTGTGTGTGTGTGTGTATATATATATATATATACACAGAAAGAGAGAGAGAGAGAGCTCTCACAATGGACTACTAATAAGTTAAAAAAAAGATAAATCTTGTAACATCATACATGGAAGTTGGGATACTATGCTAAGTGAAATAAATCAGGCAGAGAAAGACAAATAGCCTATAATTTCAGAATAAAGAAACAAAGCCAGTGAACAGACAAGATAAAACAGGAGCAAATTCTTAGATATGGAAAACAGACTGGTAGTTACTTAGAGGGCAAGTAGTTGGGGGTGGGTGAAATGGGTAAAGAAGATGTGCTAAGAACCAGTCTATACACTGAGCACATTAAAATGCATCAAATGACATCAATTTTAAAAAATCCCCTGCCCTCCTGAACTTTACATTATATTTAGAAGAGAGAAAATAAACAGGCAAATGACATGGTGTATTAAAGATGATCATGCTGTGGATAAAATGAAGCAAGAAAGAAAGAAGATGGGAGTACCAGGGAGGGAACAGTTTTAGGTATGAGAAGATGGCTTGGAAACAAAGACATGAGAGACTAAGAGGAGAGAGCCCTGTGGATATTTGGTGCATTTTGACATAAGGGTCAAGAGGAATAGATGTGCCTGCTGTTCTCCAGCATGTGTGGTAGGAGGAGAGGTAGCTGGGAAAACTTAGTGGAAGTTAATGGGTAAAATGATCACAAGTGAGGGTCTCTCTCAGAGTGGCTCAGTGTCAACATCATGGTGGCAAAAAGCATAAAAGTACTGATTGCAGGCACACAGAGAAATTGTACTTGAAATTACAATGACCCAGTCTCCTGGAGTTTTAGACACTCTGGGAAGCGTAGATAAAGCTTGCCTTGCTCTTGATTCATTTTTCTCTTCTGTACGGAGGTGGGTGGAGGAGAAAACAATTGATACTGTTCTCTAAAATCTCCAGAAATTATCTGACTGAAATTTCAAGCATTCCAATAAAGTTCCCTCTTCCCCTCTCCCTCTCCGCCCCCACCTCCCGCCACCCCAAAGGAATGGTGCAGATAGAAATGAAGATGACAAGAGGCAGGCAGAGAGAAAAAGAAGAAGCATTTCATTTATTTTATTTAGTTGTTCCTTTGGGCTGTCTCACCAGTCGTGGGATGCAAAGCCAGGACCCTGTGCCCAACCCCTAATCCATCATGCCAGTCTCTTTTAACAGGCGAAAATTGTAAGAACATCCTCAAGTTTTTGGTAAATTTCATTAAAGTGAATGGATTACACAGAAAGGGGAGAAATTAACATTCTTCCAGTATAAAATGTATTCTACATTTCTTCCTCGCACTGCTGAATTACTTCTTTTAACAAAATCTCTAGAACTAATTTTCGCTTCCTAGTTTCTATCTTGATGTCACTGTGGTTCTTCTTTACTCTAGAATCATGACAGTAAATCCAGATCTGACATCCTGTCTTTATTCTTTCCCCTTCACTCTGGAGGTTCATATCACTGAAAGTGACAAAGAGATCATGAGTCTGTTCTACATTTCGTTTAGAAGCAGGAAAATAACATTCCAGCTGCACTAAAAGCTGTAAAAAAAAAAAAGTTTGAAACTATATTGTCAGTGCTCACAAATGGTAAATGCTGGAGGTGAGAAAGTTTTTGTGTAATTGACCAAAGTTTTGTACATCAAAAATTCCTTACACTTCTGTTTGAACAAGATCTACTTGTTTTAAAAACAAACATCCTGTCGCTGCTTATTAAGTTCTAATTCCAGATATTTTATAATAGCAAGGATTCATGTGGTATAAAACTAAGGAATAAAGTCTGATTAACTAAAAATGTATTACTATATTTCAATTATGATTCATGCAATGAATTTTATAAAAAGTTATTTTTCATTGTTTTTGAATAGCAGATTTTTCTCCCCTGCATGTGTCAGAACATGCAAGGACAAATCTGCTTGATTTACTGTACTTTAAGAAAATTCTCCTGGAGTCTAGAAATGTAAACCTCAGAGATTGGATCATTGCCACCAAAACTCTCAGTTAACAGTAGAATTGAGAATGGATCTTGTCTTAATAGCCTGTAATATGACTTAATATGAGTTATGGCAAATTTAATATCCCAACCGTAAGAAATCTCAATCACTATTAGGGCCAGAGGTGACCCTCATTATCAATAATACTCAGAAGGTCACAAGGGGTTCTTTGCTCACAGGCCCTTGTCGCTGGTACAATATCTAGCAAGCTCTGCTGAATAAGGAGACATGTGGGTTACAATGAGACATGAGTGAATATTAAAGAGCATGGTGTGTAGCAGTTTAGTTTTCTTTCAACATCTGTCATTCATCTTCCCAAGTGAAGAGATACAATTGCTTTCATTCGATATATGTTTTAAAGTCTAAATACACTCTTTCAAATATGAATACTATTATGTCTGGAATTTGTATAGCACTTTTTTTTTTATCTACCAGAATATAATATCTACAAGGGCAAGGGACAGATTTTTTTTTTTTTCATACCATTCAAAGATGTGGGATATTGATCACACTAGGCTTGAGTACAGAAGTGGATAAGCAGTCTAACTGAAATAATAATCAAACCAAAACATAGTAGAGCAGAAGGATATATAGGTAAAATACATCCAATTTATAATGACGTAAATGGAAAGGTTTAACTTCCAATTCTGGTCATCTGATCATGATAGAATAACAGGTGGGATTTACCTACTTGTCTAAAAGGAAGAAAAAAAAAGCAGACTAAGCATGCAAAACAACACTTTTCAGACTCTGGACAGCAGGTATCAGAGACCAGTGATCTTTGAGAGAAGGCAAACCGAGTGAGGTCTGCCGAGAACCTAGCTCACGCCTGTCTCAAGCCTCGAGAGAGTTATTAGTACCTCAGAGGGAGCGGCAACCCAAGGAGAGCTTACTAATTTTCCTTTTGTAGAGGACACAGAACTGAAAATCATTTATGCAGAGCAGAATATTATACAGGAGAGAGGTATGCAGAGAAACCACGCTCAGAAATCTATAGGGATTTCTTTGCATCTCTGAGTACTAAACAGCATATTGAATTAACTGCTTGGGTCAGAGAAAGAACCACCTGAAAGGAAGAAGAGGAATTGTCTCTGCCAGAGTAGAAAGACCTCATAATGCAAGGAGAATGGAGGAAAGGCCTCAACAAAGTATTGCCTTAGCAGTGGCGCCAAATTAGACACAGACTAGAGGCTACTCGGAACCTGCCTAAGAATATGCTTAAATTAAGCAAGCCTCAAAGGAGCAAGCTGATGGCAACCAACTTAATTGCACCCCAGAGCGAAGCCTAGAAATATTTAAAGTACTAAAATGGAAAAAAAAAAAAAAAAATCCAGCACCCAACATTATAAAACATACAATATTTGGCATTTAATCAAAAAAATTACCAGACATGTAAAGAAGAAAATATTAGCTGTAACCAGGGAAAGAAGCAAATTCATAGAACGAGCCTTTAACGTCATTTGGAAGAATATGTATGTGTTTCCTGAATCCAGGAGAGAGTGAGGTTCCGGAGTGGGAGATGAAGGATTCAAATGAAAAATTCAAAAGCTAGAACCTCAGTCACAAGATTTAGGTGAAATCTCAACCTGAGGTCAGAATACTATGCCAGGAGAGCTGCTGCTCTGGAGGAAGGGAGACAGGAGGCGGTTTGATTTATAAGAACCATAGGCTCGCTTGGTAGATTACAAATGGCACACCATAAAGAAAAGGAAGTTTAAAAACTTTTTTATTAATGTAACTTGGAAACAAATGTTATCATAAAGCAATAAAGGAATAATAGAAGATGATACATCAGCTTCGGTTACGTTGTGTGAGATCATTGCAAGCAAATCCAGTTGACGAAGAGCCACACGATGCAAGGACAGGATGGAAAGAGTAGATAAGGATGGAAAGGTAGATGAAGCCAGCAGTTGCACCCCCAGCACACCTTGCTTTCTGAGACTCCGAAGCTCGCAGGTTTGTGGTTTTATTGGTATCCTATACATTGTTGAGTCACCAAGCTAAATCCAAAGTGGGAATCCTCTCAAATGACACAACCTTGTGGAACAACTAGACTTGTGTCTGAATCTTTGATAGTTTCTTGGGAATTCCCCCTAAAATGGAAGGTCCGGGAAAGCCTAGAGATGTCTGACCTGAGTATTTTGCACAGCCACCAGGCCTCCTCCTGAAGCCTGGCTTGCGTCTCTGGCTCACTAGTGTCCTGATGCAGCTCTGGGCCCTCTGAGCCAGTTCTTTGTAGACAAGTTCCCAGAAATCTCCTTCCTGCCTGGCCTTTGAAACACACTTCCTTCTCAAGAGGTGCAAAGAAATTATTTCTTCTGATAAATTGATTACCCTTCCATGCTCTAACCTAGTGCCCACAGTTTGGATAGGAGAATTTCAAGCCCGTGAATTGGCATTTGCTCTCTGAATCTCTGTTTTACCACCTACCATTCTTATGGCCAACGTCACCTGATAGGGTAAATCCAGAAGAATCTTTGGCAGCCCTTTCCCCCAAGTGTCAGACACAATTTGCTTTAGTCACTAATCAGCTTAGCCCATAGTGTAGGAATAGAAAGAGTCATGATGTCCAAAGCTTAGTTTCCCCTTCATAATACTTCCTCTGAAGAATATTTATATTGTCTCTCCTTGATAATCAGCTTGGAATCAAAGGACTGAAGACTACATTTATTAGTTTCTACAGTAATCCTATGTATTCTGTTTTGTGCACATTTGCAAATACTTTTCGCGTTAGGTAGGTTAGCTTGGGGAGGTATAGAAAGGAGAAAGGGGGACTCTTTGGCAGACAAGATCCTGCAATGGTCAGATAAAACTGGAGAGTGGCACATATATTCTTGTGGTAAAATGGAATCAAGATGGCAGCTCAACCAGCCAGCTCAAACCGGTTGACTGCGCAGGTGCACTAATCAGCCTGAGCAGAGTAACCTTGCCTTTATCAGAATAGACAACATAAAATTGCATATGAGATCATACATTATGTTCATTGTAACAGAGTTAATTATGGATAGTGAGCATGCAGAGTTGAAGAAATACCTGTTCCTGGAAAAGACAACCTTTTCCTGGAAATATCCATCCTAAAATGCCTATTGGGTGAAGAAAGGGAAAAACTGCAGAAAATACCACTCGTAAATTTGTGCTCCCTAAGTAGGACAGGAGTCAATGTTCCCTCCAGCCCACTTCTCATGGCTTTGAGTGGGATGCTTTTGTTTTCATTTGCTGCAATAAACCTTCTACTTCTTTAAACTCACTGTGTCTGCCATGCTAATCTTACATGTCAAACACAAGAATCTGGACCCCTGGGCTTCCCCGAAGTCTACCCACTAACATTTGGAGAAGGTAGATTATCATCTTGTAATCAGACTACCAAGGACTACATTTAGTTGCTTCTATAGTAATTTTTGTACATATTTAAAAATGTCATTCTGAGAAGGTAGTTACAGGCGTCATCAAACTACCAAAATATCTATGGTGCAAAAAGATTAAGAAGCTCAGCGAAGACAATTATCTCATTAGACAATAGAGTAAAACTCCATTATTGTATTCATGAACTTATTTGAAATATTGGTCACCTAGAAAGGGATTAGACGGCATGGTAAGAATAGAGACTATAAAGATGTGTCAGACATAGTCTGGGGCAGTCATCTCTACCTTGGGAGAATAATCCATATACAGGAAACCCACAAAGCAGGACAAAATCACTTTCAACCATATTCCCCAGTTCTGTTTCTAGAACAGAGGAATCTAATAAATCTAATAATAGATGATAATATTGTCTCATTTGTTTCTGCTTATGTTATTTATTGTCTGTCTCCCTACCAGAATGTCTTTATTGCTAAATTTTTAGATCTAAACATAAGAGGAACTCATAAATATGTGATGATATATGCATGAGTAAATAAACACATGAACAGAAAAACTAGAATGACTCGAAGACTAGACTAGATATAGATCTTTCACGCATCACCACAAAATAAACTTCTTGCTCTTAATTTCTACATATCCACTTGTTCCTCTCTCCCCAAAATTCCATACTGAGAGAAGTTGCTTAAATTTTCTCCCATTGTCTCTTATCTAGGAGTTCCCTTCACTCCCTGCTTCACTTCCTGTGCTCCTCCTCCTTTGTCCTTCCAAAGACCTTACCAGGTGTCCACTGGAAATGTCATTTGTCTCCTCAGAATAGGCCCCAGAATTTCTGGTGGACAACATTTTTGCTACATACACATAAAAGGCGAGGTGAAAGGTGCAATACCAGCAAGTGTGTCTGAACTCAAAGGAGGGAAGGATCAGCCATTCTGGAGTTATCAAGAAAAACTTGATGGCAGGCGTATGACTTGAACTGGTTCTTGAGAAGGATTAGGTTGCAAGGAATCCCTCCAGAGCCCTGTCCCAGGACAGGGCCCCAAGCAGTACAGATCAGCATTTGTAGTACTCGCAAGCTGACATGCAAAACTGTTCAAGAAGGGAATTGGAGCTACTATTTAAACAGGCCCAGAAGGATCCTCAGCACTGTGGGTTCATTCACAGCTTTAATTCAAATAAAACTGAACTCTAAGTTCTTCAAGTAAACTTCATCACCTCTCAAACACTTATCCCTTCAGCAAACCATGGCGTATTCCCTGATTTATGAAATCTTTAGAAGGTGCTAAAGGGCCTGGAGGAGGATATTCAATTGCAAATTCCTCATTGCCTCCCTCACTGGGACTCTATAATGACAGGAATACTAATATTTGGCATTTGGCTAGACTTTCCATGCAAGGTACCCAGATACTCTTCACACAAATGATCTTAAAATTCCTATTAGAATTTCGCTTAAAAAAAAAAAAATGTTTTAGGAAGGTCTCCTATTCCTCTACTATTTCCTCAGGTTCTTATCTTAAAGTACTCACCTACTATGGTCTCATGCTACCCTGAACTAATTGCTATCAGAATCACCGCTTTATTTCCATCAGAATTTGCTTTAAAACAAATGCATTTTCTGAGATACATAACATATCACAAAACTCATAGAGTACTTTGTCAGCTCCAGGCTGGTCCTGAAAATAGAAAAGAAGGACTTAAAGAAGTAAAATGAAAGTGAATAAATTTAGACAGTGAGCGAAGAACAGGAGAGATCTTAAAATTCCTATTAGAATTTTGCTTTTAAAAAAAAATGTTTTAGGAAGGTCTCCTATTCCTCTACTATTTCCTCAGGTTCTTATCTCAAAGTACTCACCTACTATGGTCTCATGCTACCCTGAAATAATTGAAAGAGAGAGAGAGAGAGAGAGAGAGAGAGAGAGAGAGAGAGAGAGAGAGAGAGAGAGTGAAATTTCCTGGCTATGAAAAGGAGTAGGTGAGATTATTGGGCATCACTGTAGCTAAATGAAGTCCATGGAAATTATGGGATAAAATGATCAAAAGATGGTCCCCAAACCGAAGTTGAGTTTATGGGGCTGGTGTAGAGAGAGTCAGCCTAACTACTCCAAGCAAATGTCCAAGAAGTGGTGGAGCCAGAAGTTACCTGAGACCTCGTTGTTCTTGGTGATGTTTTCAGAAAATGTATATTAATTACATCTGCAAAACAAGTCACAGAGGACATGACAGATTTCCATTTGGAGATTATTTCCAGGACTAGTTCTCATGGGCATGTTCTCTCCATGGTTTCTGATCCCTCTCCTTCCCACTAGAAGCAGATCAATATCTCTCAACAACTCAGACTTCTTCTACCTTCTTCCCTGATCTCAGTTTGGCCCTTCCCCCCATCCCAGCCCCATCCTGGGATCCATGGGATCCATCCTGGCTCCTTTTCTCTCTCCTCAAATAGCATCCATGTTTCCCCGGTAAGAATTCACCATTTCCCCATGCTTCTCAACAACAGTGCTGATAGTGCTGAAGCTCATTCTCCCAACGGGGTGTGAATTTTTAATTCTGAAAATCTATTTTCCAGATATAATCTTTATTTTTCCCCTTTAATCTATATTGCTCTAAAATTAGTAAAGTGAGATATATATTCTATTCAAAGAAATATTATTATTGAAATATCATATTATTTTCAAAATATATTACTTTGAGTATATATTATTATATTCTGGAATATATATTATTTGAGAAATCTATTATTTGAATATATTCAAATACATTATTTGAGTATATGTAAATTGAAATTAATATTTCTATTTAAACATATTTCACTCAAAATATGTTATAGAATATTATAGAATATATTTTGAGAAAAAAATTATTTTGAGATACATACATTCTATTCAGAGAAATATATTATTATGAGTGATTATTTCCTTACCAGATTACTTTCATTGACAGATTTTATGCATTTTTAATAAAAGAAAAATCTTACATTCTGTCTTTTCCATTCTATAATATGTATCCTAACTCTAAGGATCTGATTTTGAAAATAAAATATTAATCTTGCTTTCTGTCTCCAGTCTCCTTCTTAGTCTATGTATTGTAAATGTTCATGAAAATATAAACAAAACTACAGCTTCTTTCCAGAACTGAACATTCTCAATCAAACCACTTGCTTCAAACAGGGAACCCACAATAATGGGACATGTGTTTGGCTCCCTTTCAAAAGAAATACTGCTTTCCTTTCCTCTCACTTGCCAGTCACTCCGCCAAGCATTGGTCCCTGGGGACCTGTGAAGTTTCCACATCTCACTTACTTTAGAGCTTAAGAGAAAGAATCTTTCTAAATTGCCAAGTACTAAGCAATCTGTTCAGGTAAAGCATTGTCATTTCTTCATCAGAACCATTCCCATCCCTGGCACTGGAATGGCTATTTTCTTCATATCACCTTCATTCTTTTTTTGCCTTGGATACAAAGATGAATAGACTAATATAATAACCTCTGGGAAATAAAAGAAACTGATTTCCTTTGGTGTTTTTCCATCAGTAAATCTGTGTCTTACTGAGTTAACATGTTGTCACTAAAATTAGTCGTCCCTTAGAAAGCCCATCAAATTAATTATGTCATGCAATGTAGTAGAAGGAACATTCAAAGAAGAGTCAAAACACCTTGGTTCTATTCCAGAATCTGCCTCTAATTGTGCAATTCTCCTAATTCCACTGCATCTCAATTTCTTCATCAGTAAAATAAGTAAGGCAAGCTATATGATAACCACACTCTGCAAATCTCACTCTTCACTTATTGAAAACCTGCTAATGTCATGTATGATGCTAGGTCCTGGGTACATAAAATGCCATGACTTCAGGGGCCTACATAGTGAATGAAAGTGACAGTATTCACAGGGGAAAGGGGACTTGAAAGATAAACCAGAGAAATCTTAACTTTTCCTGGGGTTGGAAACAGGGTTGGTACAAAAGAGGTGACAGCTGGATTGGGACTCATGGAATAAGAATTAAGGAGTCCATCAAAGAGGACAAGATGAGGGGTGAAGGATGGGAGACTTCTAAACAACAAGAAGAGAACATGCAAGAACATCACGCATTGGTTATTCTTGGACCTTTCCGAAAGAACATATGAAAAGAAATGGCATTTGGGGGACTTGAGAGACAGGTGAATTAACTGGAACATAGCACATGGTGAGGAAAGGCAGTAGATAAGTCAGAGAGAGAGAGACTGAAACCACATTGCACCAGAGTCCTATCTGCATCAGGTGTCAGACTTCATCCCAGACAATAGGACACAACATATATTTTGAGGAAAGGAAGAATGTTGGCAATGGCGTAGGGATGGACTGGAGGCAGTGAGACCAGAAGTGGTGAGATGAATAGTAATATTGCTGAAAGAGTCTAAACACAAAAGAAAGAGGACCCAAAACAAGAGGACTTCAGTGAATATGAAGAAAAATACTATATATGTCATATCTTCTGAGGTACAATTGACTGGAGCTACATTTGAATGTGGATGGGGAGTGAGAAGAAACTGAGTGGGAGACTATTTGAATGTTTAACCCACTCATCAAGATGGCACAAGCACGAGGAGCAGCAGTTAGGAGAGATTAGATAACAGAGTCAATGGTGATTTGTAGCACATAACTGTCTATAGGACACGCAGATGGAGATATCCAATGAGTAGTTGCATATTCAGGTCTGGAACGTGGGAATAGATTAAGATGTGGAAGTTAAAGTGGATATCTATTTTAGCATGCTGATGGTAGAGATATATTGACTTTGTTTCTTCTCCCATTACTTTTTTTAATACCTTGAATAGTGCTATTAGAATTAGGGTTTTTATGCATGCTTTCAGGAGAATGGAGGTTATGAATGATTATGGTATTCCCAATTCTCAAAAAATAAAATCACAAGACTGAGGCCATTTTCTTTGATAATTTGAGAAAGAGACCTAGACTTACAAATGGAAGTCATTCTTTCCTCCTTTGATCAAAAACACCTAAACAAAGCATCTTTGTCTAGTGCCACATCATAAGACCATTTCCTAGAATCCTTAGAGAAGAAAATCCACAGTTAAGAGTTGAGTGGGATGAGAAAAATTACAGAAGCTGTAGGTAGAAAAAAGAATGCACCAATGTATGTGTAATGTGAAATTGGGAAGTCCGTGTCTCCATTCAAATACCAGCTATTCATTTAAAACCATTCATAGGTGCATGTGGGTGAATGTGGAAAAGATCAGTAGTCTTCAGCCTCTGTGAGACAGAAGTCAATAAAGGATAATAGAAAATGACAAGTCAAAGCTCCAGCCTGTCTGTTCCTTCAAGGTGAGAACATTTAAGGTTTAACACAGAGTGATAAATAAACCATCACAGGCCCATTTTATGCTTTAAAAAGGATGCCTTCCTTAACAACTCAAAATATATTTAAGACTTTCCTATGAGTGCACCCTAGTAGAGTAGCAGTTTGTTCAGCTGCTAGGTCCGCATACATCCCAAGGACTCCGGTTCACATCCAGGGTCCAGGGGAACAGACAGGGTGAACAACTAAATAAAATAAAGTACTTTAAAAAAATAATGAATCTTAATCTCTCCAAGAATGCCAACAGTAAATAAAACCCTCTGAGTTTTTATTTGTTTTTTCCTGCTATTAAGAATCCACATTAGGCGTGTACTGGTAAAAGTGGTTAGGTCAACGGCCTTCAAAGGAGCAGGCCACATACCCCTGAGTTTCAGTCCAGGCCTGGGGGGTGAAACAACTAGTATGAACAACTAAATAAAAATAAAATAAAGATGCTTCTTCCTCCTCTCTCTTCCTGCCTGCCTTCCTACTCACCTTCATTCCTGCCTGCACTTTTCCTTAAAAAAAAAACAGAAAAAGAAAAAGAAAAAAAGAATCCACATTAGTGTTTCTGTGCACAAAGAGACACTGAGAATCAGAAAATGTTTCTACAAGAAAAACACACTCACATTCCTTTGATGAGATTACAAACGTATACAACTCCATAATATGGACTATTATAAAGCAATAAAAATAGACTAACTACTGTTACATGATATAAATTGGACAAGTCTCAAAAGCGCTACACTTGTGCACTGTGACAATGTACTGGTTAGGTCTGCGGCCTCAGACGGAGAACACGGTCCATGCTCATCCCAAAGACCCAAGTTTGCATCCAGGGCTGTGGGGGAAACCAAGATGAACCACCCAATAAAAATAAATAAAATGCTTCTTTCTCCTCTCTCTGCCTGCCTACTCACCTTCATTCCTGCCTGTACATTTTCTTTAAAAGAAAAACAAACAAAAAACATTATACTATGTTTAAAAAGGTAGACATAAAAGAACACACACTGTACAACTTAAATTGTGTGAAATATTCAGAAAAGGCAAATTTATTACTAGTTGCCAAGGACTGGAAATAGTACTAGATGCTTTTAACAAACAAATATGAGAGAACTTTTTGATGTGATGGAAAAAGTTCTAAAACTAGACTGTGATGATGATTGTGCAATTCTGTAAATTTACTAAAATTTATTGAATTGTGCTATTAAAATGGGTGAAATTTTTGTTAAAATAAATCTTAATAAAGATGTTTTTTTCAAAGCTGTCTCTGGAAGCAAACCAACACCTCGGGATTTAGAAACGGGGCACTGATACTTTGAATACATTGTTTCATGATCTTTGGAATTTTCATTATAAAATTCTTCTGTGCTAAGTTATAGACAATCAGATTGTTTTGTTTTGTTTTTTTTCAAAAATCCTATTATATTAACCCACTGGACTGTATTTTCATTGTAAAGAAGATTAGTCTAACAACCATTTCCCATTAACTACGCTAGAAATCGTGGTAGTCATTTCCCGTGGTCAGAGAGAATGCACGACTGAGTGCAGTGGATGCCTCCACAAATGTTCCAAAAGCATTACTCCATTGTGCCTCTATCCCTTACATAGTAAGAGTGGTTTGGCTTAACATAAATAATTTTTTGTCCTAAGTATTTGCTTAAGTAGAACCATCATCATTATGCCATTAGGTTGAATTTTAGGACTTAGTCTTGTTCTGCTGGCTTTGGGTGCATTTATATTTGACTTTCTTAGGGATTAACCACAGACCATTAGTGAAAACAATACAGTGAAAACAAAACAATACTCTTCTGTATGAAGAATTGCATGGAAAGTCTGGGCAAAGACACTTGAAGTCCTTAGCAAAGTTTCTCAGACTTGCATGGAGCGCCTCAAATACATTGACAAATATTTCTATTTAAAAATCTTTAAAAAGGAAAAACACCATGTGGAACTACTTCCACAGGAAATTTCTGAATGCTCATCTTCCTTCCCTTTCCTCCTGGTCCACACACCCACCAGCTAGGCACAGCTACTAAGGTGATACCATTTTTTAAATGAAAGCAAGATGAAGTTCTATTGTATAAAAAGGAAAAAAATCTGGATATTAGGAACTGGATAGTATTAAACTACTTCCAAGATTCTGATGAATGCAGAGGGGAGGGGAGTTAAAACAAATGATGGCAATGAAAGAAGCCTATTCTGGAAGATTGTGACATACCCCTCAGATAGTTGAGGGCATATATGGGAATTATAAGTGAGGGTGAAGAGTAAACATCTCAGCTACCCAGATGAGTTTGCCCATAAGACTTAGCATTTCTTCCTCAATACTCCCACATCACTTTGACATAATTCTATTTAGTGTTTATCATGATTTGACCTAAAGTCGTCTCTTTTTCCTTCACTAGATGAAAGTAATTAACAATACAACTATAATTTACACATTGTTTCATCCATGTTTCTGGCATACTGCCTTTCAATAGCTTGTGCTCCTGGGACATGCATATGAAAAACATAGTAAAACTACAGACAAGCTACTATAGAATAGATAAAAGCATATAGTGAAACAAATTTATTGGAAAAATTATATTGATGAACAATACATTTACCTAAGGAAAAAATGTGCTCGTTTTGGAAATTTTTCATCAGATTTTATACTCAATATTCACATATGTATTTTTGTAAGTCAGTTGCTAATGTTAATGTATAGTATACTATATGCCTTTAACACCAAAAAGAGTCATGTTATCACTAGGACTTTCTCTAATTTCATGTCAAAGAAACTTTCAAGTGTGCCTTAGTAATGTTTGTATAAAATTTCTCCCTGGTCATTATACATGTCAAGTCTAAATATAGCACTCTTTGCATGCACTGTTTTTTAATTCTTTGTACTATTCCTTTTTATATTCTATTGTTACTTGTTTTTTTAAAGCAATCTGATATGGTGATATCAATATCTGAAGTTTTTCTTTCAAGAGTAAAGATACCTTTCCAACATTATAAAATATTTAGATCTGATAGGACATTTTAATTAGATGTACACACTTTTGAAAGTCTAATAAAATGTACAAAATAAATAACATAAGAAGTCAAGTCAATGAGACCATTTCTTACTCTGTGTAACTCTTTTATCACAACATTATAGAGTTCACAGGAAAGTTGATCCTGGTAAGTGAAAGGTCTCTAACAAGAAAAGGAAGGTGTATAAACCCAGATCATTTCCCAATACATTTATGAAATTAGCATCTATTGAATTTAAAATATACTAAGAAATTGTACTGATTAAATAAGTCACCATCTGTTACTTCATCACTGTTAAACAGCAGGAAACCTAGATCTAAAGTCAACTGATAAAGATTTGCTGAGGAAATGAAAACTAGCAGGAGAAACCACTGCATTCCAGTAAAGGCCATTTGGTGACACCTCATTGAAAATCAGAGATAAGAAACAAGAGAAATTATTGTGAGCTTTCTTTATCCTGGATAGTTAAGAGAATGTTTACTTCTACTCACCTTAATAACCACAGACCAGAATTTCCTTAAATTTAACCTAAAGTAAACAGATCTTACGATTTATTTCACTGTATTTTGCTTTTTCATGATGACTCCATTGAGTCTGAAGCCTAGAAAGATGTGAATGGTCCTTAACCAAGAGCGGAGCTCAGATGCCCAGGTAGGAAGATAGCATGTTTCTGTGTTCAAACATATTTTTTCTAAATGTTCCACAATTGACAGCAGGAGAGAAAATGATGTTTCTTAGAAAGTAACAATTTGGCTAAAGTTAAACTAGCTTTAATAAAGAGTATAAGAGCGCCTCAAAGGAAAGCTTGAAAAAGTACTTAGAGAAACTCAACAACCAACTCTATTCAGTTTTAGGTGTCTACAGAGTAAATAAAACATGGGAAGATCTTCATTTAAGATTCTCCTTAAACACAGTGAAATAAAATAACCAGACGTCCACTATAACCTGAAATGTCAATCAAATGATTTCATTGTTAAATCCATATCACAAAGTATGTGTAACTAAGGTCTTTCTTTAAATGTATTTTTAAAAGAGTTATTTGATGTCAAGAGGCTATAAGAAACTTTTTACCACTTTTTCCCCTAAAACTTACTAAATGATAGGTATTTTGACTGATAAAGATGAACCCAAATTTATTCTAAACTCAGAATAAATTAAATTGGATTCTGCTTATGGCCAAATCATTTCCTATCCTTTGAACAGATATCTAACTTCAATTCCCTAAAAATGTGATGATGTTGTAAAGTGCTAGGCTTTATTTGTTCAATATGCTGTGACTTTATAATAATCTCCTCTCAGTCTCTCCTAAAAATCGTTGTTAGACGAAGAAAAAACTTGAGATCTATTAAGCATACCTGGAGTGGACCAAGACTTTTGTCATCTAATTGTGGTGTGACTTGGGAAAAGTACTTAACATTTCTTAGACTCAGTTACTCCATCTGAAGTAGAGGGTAATAACTGTCTCCATAAAGATTAAATGAGGTCACATATTAGATCTTTAATGAATATCATTTAACTTTCTCCTGTACCAGTGGAAACAATACATTTTAATATATCTACTAAGTAACTTACAGACCCAAGACTTTACTGATTCTTTAGAAGACAAAAGACTTAGAAAAAGTGACTTCTTTAAGGAGCTGACATTCCTATGTAAGTAAGGCATTGTGAGAAGTAAGGCAGACTTTATTTCTCTCTCCCTCAACTTTGCTCCATCCCCTTCATACTCTTGATAGAAAAAGGAATTTACATACTAATAATTCATAGAAGTTGTACCTTAAAAGAATGCCAATATTAGCAAGAGAAAGAAACTTTGGTTTTTGTAACCATCCATCTACAGAATCAGAAATTAAAGCCAGCCCCTTAGAAGGACAGCTAGCAACGACAATACAATTTAAAAGGATCTTTCTACTTTTACATGAAAACCAGCAACAGTCTGGTACCCTCCAGAGTCCTGGCTATGAAAGAATGGAAATGAAGCACTTTTGTCATGAACTCTGGGACTCTTGTGATGAATCCCCAGCACTGCTAAGAGTAAAGATGCCTCCTGTCATTTCAAGAGCAGAAATAATCAACAAAAGGAAGGCAGAGTGAGAGAGAAAAAACCTGGTAGACACTACTTATAGACTAGAACCAACCAACCTGTGGGTTTCCCTTTGGGCACTTTAGGATTCCTTGAATGCAGAGGGATTTTTCAGGGAGGATTTCAGTTTTACAAGTACAAAAGTGGCTGAAACAGGACACAATGGTAATAACAATACTAAATACTATCTGCCAGTTATTATTCCACATGATTCATTTGCATTAACTCCTATGAACCTCAGCATCACCTTGAGAAATAGGCACTATTTTGTATCCCCATTATACAATCAAGAAACTGAAACTCACAGGTGGTTACATGACTTGACCAAGGGCACACAGCCAGAAAGTTGGACAGCTGACATTTTAAGGCAAAAAAATAAGGGCTCTGGGGTGAAAATTCATAACTACTGTGTGACAATGTGAAGTTGGTTAAGTTTGGAACTAAAATATGAGTGAATAGACAATATACTTCCAATTCTATGAAATTGTTTATACGGTATAGAAAGCAAAGATGAAAAATTACAACCAAACATCTACCTTTACAAGGTAGACTTTTAGATTTTTCTCTGTATATATTCTTTGGCTACTATCCAACAGTCCTTTAGATAAAAGTAATTGACATTTAGAAGAGATCAACTTCCAGATGGTGACTCAATAGAATGCATGTTCAGGTCGCTCCCCAGAGACACCAAAAAAACCCAAAAAGAAATCACCTGTTTTCTTGAGACAAACACCATGAAATGACTGGCACTTTAGATGGAGATGGATCGAATGACGACTAATGGTGGGTGAGAGTACCCGACACGGTTCTGAGCTAAGCCGCAGATTTGGATTTGGGATGGAGAAATATATAGAAATGATGGATCCAATCAAAAACCCAGGGGGAAATCTGAATACAGCATATGCTTGAAAACTACCTGATAAGGAATTTACAGTAACAGTGATTAACATGCTGATGGGAATCTAGAAATCAGTAGAGACAGTAAATGAGAATGTCAGGAAGCAAAGAGAATAATTCAAACAAGACATCAAACAGTTAAGAGACATGATGGCTGAATTAAAGAACCCAATAGAGGGACTCAACAATAGGATAGATAAAACTTCCTATAGAATCACTGATCGGGAAGATAGGACAGAGGAACTCAATCAAACAAACCAGCAAAGAGATCAAAAAATTCAAAGAACTGAAGACAGTATTCAAGACCTCTGGGATAACATCAAAAGGAGCAACATTTGCATCATAGAGGTCCCAGAGGAAGAGAGAAAAAGGGGCAGAAACCATATTTGAAGAAATAATAGATGATAACTTCCCCAGTTTGAAGAGTGAAGCAAACCTCCAGATCCAGGAAACTCAAAGAGCTCCTAATAAAAGAAACCCAAACAGAAATACACCTAGACACATCATCATCAAAATGTCAAAAATACAAGATAAAGAGAGACTGTTAAAAGCAGTCAGAGAAAAACATGTCACATGCATTGGAACCCCCATAATATTGTCAGAGGTGTTCTCAAATGAAACTCTACAGGCCAGAAGGGAATGGCATAACACATTTAAAGTGTTGAAAGAAAAGGAGTTTCAACCTAAGATACTGTATCTGGCAAGACTGGCATTCAGAACTGAAGGAACAAGGAAAAACCTTTTCTGACAAGCAAAACTTAAAGGAGTTTATCACCACAAAACCAGCTTTGCAAAAAATATTAAAGAATGCTCTATAAAGGATAAAGAAACCATACAGAAAAACAGTAAGACAGCAAATACACCATAGAGGATGTCATCTGCCAGCCTTGTTCAAATTAAAACCTCCAGCATAGTTTCTTGCTTCCAGTCCTTGTTCATCAGTACAAATCATCAACAAACCGGTGGAAATGTCCCTTTCTTGCCTGCCAGCTTCTGTGTACTTTCCACGAACTAGTCCTGACCCAAGACAGCACAATGACTCTGTTCACCACCAATGGACAACAGCTACACCTTCTCCAGATGACAAGAATCCTGACCTGAAGGAGAGGTTCCATCTTTTCAACATGTTCCTTCCTTCGATTCTCAGCCCTCATGCCAGCGTACATTTCAGAGTACTCAGTCCCTTTATAGTTAGTGTCCCGAAGCAATTCATAATTATATGCAAACTTTCCATGTTTTCATTTTAAAAAAAAGTAATTGGCATTTAGAAGTCATTTTTAGAAGAAACTTTATAATAATTATACTTACATTCTCTCACACAGTTCTTTGCTTTATGGTATCTTATTAAGCTAATAATTACCCCAATTTTATAAATATCATGATGGAGTAAACTATAAATTCCAATGTATTACATAGGCCAGGAAATTGGGACAATAAAAACAAAGACAGAAATTATTTACTCAGTAGTAAAAACTATCTTGGTGGGTAAAAATCTGGGATATGGTCGCTAGTGTTTGTCACATATTTATCAGATTTTTAAACTAAGTGTCTGAAAAGGCAGGAAAAAGTAAATAAAAATAAATACCTGAAATACCATAAAAAAAGTAATGCAGAATTCAAACTAAAACTTTAGTTTCATAAATGTTGAATTTATAATTTTGAGGAATGCTTGACTTACTATGGATGGAAGCCCTGAATAATGTAATGCGTGCTCTTTCTAGATTCTCCAATGGGGTGATGTAAGGTATCGCATCACACCACCTAGCACCTGGAACAGAGCTGTTCTGTAGAACATTTATATCTGCCCTATTCAACACAGTAGCTGGTAAGTCTTATGTGACCAATGAGTACTTATAATGTGGTCAGTGTGACTGAGAAACTGAACTATTCAATTTCAATTAATTTAAACTTAAACCGTCATATATGACTAGAGGCTATCAACTTAGCACAGACCTAGTACTTTAAATATTATCAGTTTGGGGCCTATTTCTCCTATACATGAAGGTAAATATAATATCAATCCTTCCATATTAAGAGTTCTAATAAGTGATGCTCTCTCTCCTCTCCCCTCCCCTCCCCCCCCATCCTTGCCTCTCCTTATCTCTCTCATTTCCTAATCTAAAAAAGTGTAGCCCTGAAAATATTAAAATATGAAATACAAAACTTGGGTACATTTCTCCCAAATCATCCAAGATAGAAACTAAGTTTTTCAGAGATTCAAATAAGATTGTTGAAGAAGTCTCACATAGGTTCCAACCACACAAGAGGATGGTGCTTTGTGCCAGTCAAGTTTGAACCAGTGTCTCATTTGTTTTTAACAAGGGAAGGAAGGGGAAGGAAGAGGAGGAAGAAGCATTCTATTTTTAATAAAGGAAGCAAGAGGAAAAAGAGACACTTTTATTTATTTATTTTTGCCTGTGGCCCCATTTCATTTTTTGTAATAACTTGGTAGAGATCAAGTTCATCTTCCATAAACTTCGGCTTTAAAGAATACAATTCAGATGCTTTCAGTTTATTTAGAGTCATGCAACCATCACCTCTCTCTTATTTTAGAACATTTTTATAACCCCAGAAGAGACCCTAAACCCGTTAGCAGTGACTCCTTATTCTCTACTACCTCCAGCCCCTGGCAGCACTCATCTATTTTAGCACTCATCACAGACTTTTCAAAATAACTCACTGTTTAAAAAGCTCTGTACTAAGTAACCTTGGTTTTACTTCTTTCCTCATTTTCTCATACTTTTTAAATTTTTGTTCATTACTTTAAATTTTCAACTTTGCCCTGAATTTCTCCTCTTCTTCTTAGCTACCCTCAAGTGCCCCGATTCTCTAATCCACCTACATTTAATAAATCTTAATTCTTTAAACTCCAAGGCTCAGAGACAACAGTCTTTTTAATCATCAAAATAAAACATGCAAGGAAACTGCTCCCGCGTTTGGGGTTTTAAGAGTCTGGATTGGTAGAGAAAGCACAGGTAGAAAAAGTCTCTCAACTTCAACTTGGTGAACTGAGTAGCGTTACTCCCACCCTTACCCCAAGTTCCAGCTGGTACCAGTCTAGTTCTCAGCATCTGAAACAATGCCTGGCATACAGCACCCCTCCATAAATCACTGTTGAGTGAAGGAAGGAAGGAATGTATTCCTTGATGACATGTTTATAGATTTATCCTTTCCATAGAATCAGCTGGCTAGAGTGTTGCTCATTTTCCTTCAAAACCTGACTCTGGAATGGCACCCAGCACTTGGAAGATTACATACACTAAATGAGACATAGGTTAACTCGGAGCGTTTTCTCTACGTTGCTGAATCCCATGAATTATCTGAGTGATTCTCTTTGGTGAACACAAAACTATGAGGCTCCCATTGAAATTCAACCCCTCCGCTGTCAAATAATGGCCTTGACCCCTTTGCTCACAGAACACTGCAATACAAATCCTTCCATTTTAACGCACATTAGTTCTTTCTGAAAATTCATGTTTCTCAGTCATCCCTTTCCTGATTTACTCCTAGACCAGTCTTATGCAGTCACAATCAGTGGAGGCAGAGGATCCGGAGTCTCTGCGATATTCTTTAAGGAGCAGACAGGTGAGGGGAAGCAAACAGGCACTAGGGAGTGAGCTGCAAGTCTCCACACAAACCCTTCTTTCAGCTCGAGTATGAAATGAAGACAAAAAGCCAAACTGCAGACATACTGTACTCAGCAGGAGCCAAGAGCTACCTTTAAGATTGGCAGTTCCAAAAGGCATCAACAGGAATCCTTTTGGTAATTACCAGTTGGGAAATGTCATCCCATTGATTGTGACAGACACGAAGCAGCTGTGCTTTGTTGCTGGCGAACAGAGGCTGGGCGTGAGCAGTAACAAACAGCGGGCCAGCTGCAGCCTGCACTCCGACTTCCTCCCCGCAAAACTCTGTTTAATACTTGCCAAACACTGCAGCAATTAATCACACCGTCGAAGTGGATCTAAAACGTCTGAAATTGCCTGTTGAAGATTAACTGAATCTATCATATTTCTAGCCCGGTTTGGGAGCAGGGGCAGGGGTAAGACTGTCTTTTTTATTGCAGAAAGACTCTCTGTCAAATTAATCGCCTAGATCTCAGGCTGGTCATTCCACTTCTGACTGGAATTTAGAAACTCTTCAGGTCAGAAATCTTCATTCTTCAGTGAGAGACAGAGAGAACTGAGACAGTTTGCTCTCATGAGTCTCTGGTCTGGAAGTACAGGTGTCCTTCAGCCTAAGAAGTCTTTTGAAGAGCAATTTTTCATCTGTTCTGCCCACTGTTGGTATAAAGCAGCAGCTCTACACCAGCACCCACCTCTTCCCGGGTGAGATTTCCAGTCTCTTTCAGGGGTCATGGGCCACCAGCCTCATCCTCAGAGGAAAGTGGGCCTCTCAGCTGGGCCCTTAGTGCTAGAAACTCTCGCTGCCATGGTCTGGGGAAGCTTCATACCACTTCCTTGCAAAACCAAATGCTCCATCAACAACTAAACCCGAAGGCCTGAGGTGCAAGGCTGCTGGGGACCTCAGCCCTGGCGTGAGAGTGAGGGGCAGTGAGCGTTCTTGGGGATACTGAATGGTGAGTCTCAGACAAATTCTAAGGTATCTTTATGTCTTATATGGTCATTGTCCTTAAATGCACTGGAGCTAGGCCTCCAAAGAAGCCCCAGAAGATTGTCATTTCATAGCGGAAAATGATCATATCTCTTTTCTAACTCCCCACGCCCACTCAGTGTCTCCTTTGACTCTCTGCCCACTCATTCCTTTAAAAGTGTCATCACTGCATTATCTAGAGGCCAAGTTAACTTCTGTTTAAAACTATTCATTTCTGTAACACTGACTCCTGCCAAAAATGCTGTTGTTCTTATTTTAAGAGCTTTGTTTAAATAAATATCTTCTTCATAACATAAAAACCTAAGGTCTAGATCAGCTATGCTTAAAATAGAATGAAAAACCTATAGATTCTTCTTACTCAGGAATGAAAACTCGGGAAAGTAGAAAAAACAAGAAAGAAAAGAATGGGTTGAATCAGTTCATTTCCTGAAAAAAAAAAAAAGTAGACACAGATTGAAAATAATTTGGAAGAATATGCTTTAAATTGTCAATGGCAGCAGTCTCTAGGAGGAAAGATTATTGGGAAATTTCACTTCCTACACTTTGTGTTTCTTTAATGTCTGAAAATTTTACAATAGATTTTGCTAGTTGGAAAATACGTAGATGAAAAATAATTACCATGAAAGACCAATCATCAGTTGTGATTTGAGAAAAGATATAGCCCAAATCCTAAGGGACTCACACTTTGAAATATGGTCCCCAGAATACCAAATGCAGTATCACCTCAGTGCTCCTTAAAAATACAGGAGTCTTAGGTCCCATCCTAGGTCTATATGCTTATTCCCACTGAAGTACATGGCTGTACATATTAACTATTACTTGGTGCAGATGACTTTTTTTTTATAATTTAAAAAATTTTTAAACTTAGAAAAAGATATCATTATTTTACAACTTAAACTAAGAGGTAAGTTTTTATAAGGACAGAATTTCAGCCATTCAATTACAATGAACTAAGAGGAAAAAAGACACTATTCCCTTTACTGAGATGGAAAATTAAGACTGAGCCCAGACCTGCCCCCGGGAAGTACACCATCACATGAAAGAGACCAATCAGTAGACGGATGGACAAATATGCAACACTGGTGTAAACACAGGCGATAAAGACCCACACCTAGTCAAAAGTTAATTGTGTTATTTGACTAAATAATGTCCAATGATGTCTTTGCTTACCTTGCTTACATTTCAGCACTCAGAAGCAGAGGAAGGCTATTGGGGTAACCAAGTCTGGACTAAAGTAAGTCCATCAACAAAGAATAAGTTGGTAACGTGGAAAACAGAATTGGGAATAGGAAAGTAACCATGCCATCTTGAACTGATAGCAACAACAATAAAAGAGCAACGAGTACATCTACATTTCAGACAGTCACATTGATCTGAGTGTTTAAAATGAGTACAGTTCAATTAGAGAAGAATGTCTTGAAAACAAATCATCTGATCTATGTATCTGCCCATCACCTAGACTAAAGGAGAGACTCTTACAAAGAAATGTATCTGGCTCCAAAGGGAACTTTCAGGTGGTCTAAAATTTGTAAAGTTCACCTACAAACTCTGAAATGATGGGCTTATGATCAAAAGTTTATGAAACTGTCCTTCAATCTACAAAGTTGATTTTAGGCCTATGTGAATATAGAAATTGTACTTGCAATTTTATTTACAGCTCCATTTCTGAGAAGCTTCAACTGGTGGTGGGTTGAATATATCAAACCCTGGGAGAGGTGCGTGTTTGCTTGGGAATTGGAATCTTAACATACTGCCAATAAGATAAAATGACACGGCCTGCCGGTCATTTTCTGAAGGGGGGAAATAAAAGGCTGGATAAAAAGGTGCTTTGAAGTACCATTACATGCATGACTTTGGTGAACAGGCCTGGAGGCTGGGCAAAGAGAGGATGCACTGATCATTTAAGAATCAGGAGTCTGTCGCTCCTACAATACTAGAGTCGGCCACACATCTGGAACATTTCAATAAAGGCCTGGAAGATAAGATTGACAGCTTCATGTCAGACACAATTAGAGGAACCAGGCTTTCAATCCCTGATATGTAAGATGAAAGTAAAGTAGGACAAAAGCAGAAATAATAGCAACCATGTAGATAAAAGCAAATAGGACAGAGATATTTGTGAAATAAATAAGAGAGGTCCACCAGTCACTCTCCTTTGAACCCAGAAATGTCTCGACAATCCTTTCTGACATTCCAACACTTGAGCCTAAAGAAATATCTTAGCAGAATCTTCCATCCAATACACTAGTCCTTATGATTACTGGCACTTCTAAAGAACATTATCATTACTTGATAATTTTTCTTTTTAATACCTAAATGGGTAAAATATAGTTCTAACATAGCTCCTTTTTTTTTTTTTTTTGCCCAGAAAGAAAGAACTTCTGGTTAATGAATAAAAAAAAATATGCCACAACCCTAGAATTACTTAATATATGGTCTATGTTACTTGACTTTAACTTTCTTCTACTTGTGTCTTAAAACTTTTTAAACTAGTACTCTGAATGAAACAATGATATTAATGCATTGGTTTATATTTTATTTCTTTTAAGTAGAGACTGGGGGCAATTTACAGTCCAAATATGCATAAGAAAATTAATAGAATTGAAATTCAGAGGGAAATTATAACCCAAGAGAAAGAAAACAGCAAATATGACCGTTCCACTGTATGGTTTGCAAAATTACTATACATGAGTTGCAAGCCTTACCTCGTCTTCCTAGCAGAGTTTAACTGCTCTGTTCATAAAATCTGTTAACCCTCCACCTTATGAAATGATGTAGAAAAGCATGTATTGTTTGATTTCTTTCTTGTGTTACTATTATAGATGAGACTGGGTCAGCATTAATCTCTGCCCTCTTTGAAACCCTGTAGCACAGATTGTGCTCCTCAGAGAGGGTTCCCAGGACCTGCAGGCTGGGCATCACCTGGGAGCTGGTTAGATTCTCAGGCCCCT